>KB308581.1:33322-74033 GCA_000328365.1 Capitella teleta | reverse complement strand
ATTACATGTATATATGGACCTTTTTTCCGTCCATGATGGTGATAATCTATCAGACCATTCACCTCTAATCATAAGACTTGACCTGAGGGTGAGCTGCTTAAACACCGTCAGTCCGTCACAGATTTAAGTCTGTGTCCATCAAAAAAGCCCAACTGGAAGTTAGCTAATGAAGATGACCTAAGTGCGTATAAGCAGGTCTTACATGAGGCTCTAAATATTGTTGATATTCCGTTTGATGCCCTGTTGTGTCACAATAATGATTGTCACATTCATAATCAATGTATTAATCAGTATTTTGACCGAGTGATTGAATGTTGTGAACATGCTGCTTCTGTGTGTATTCCCCTACACAGGAGGCGTAAACCAGTAGCAAGGTGGTCAGAGTTGGTCGCTCCATTTAAGGACAAGTCAATTCTATGACACCGGATATGGAAAGACGCCAACAGACCTAGGAATGGTATATTGTTTCAATTAATGAAAAAATCTAAAGCTGACTATAAAAAAAGCTGTAAAGGAAGTATTGTGTAATCAAAAATATCTCTCTTCTCAGCGGATGGCTGAGGCATTCGTAAAAAAAATGATAGCCGTGATCTGTAGGTGGCGGTTAAAAGAATTAGAAACAAGAAAAGTAATAGCGCAGAAATAAATGAATGATGTAAAAGATACTAGCAATATTTGTGAGTTGTTTGCAAGAAAAAAATAAAAATAAAATAAATAAATAAAAATAAAAGGATGAATTGTATAATAGTGTTGATTATGATCGTGATTCAATGAATGAATTAATCGCTCTTTTCAAAATATCTGTACAAAATGTTTGTGACCAAGGTTCATGTTATAGCTCTCATCAATTCACAGCTCAGGGTGTTCGATCGGCTGTAAGAACGTTGAAGAAAGACAAATTCGATTGTAAGGATAATTTTATGTCCAATCATGTTATCCATGGAGGTGATACTCTCTTTGTACATTTATCGTTTCTCTACAATTGTATGATATTGCATACATGTGTTCCCAAACAATTGCTTATGTCTGTGTTGATACCAATCCCAAAAAAATAGAAGAAAATCTTTAAGCGTCAGCACGAATTATAGATCCATAGCCCTTACTGTTATACAGTATATTATAGGGGCCTACAGTCTTTTTTTTTTTTTTTTTTATTTTTTTTTTTTTTTTTTTAGGGCGGCGTGGTGTCAGTTTTCGTTTGCCTTTTCAGACTTTATATAAAAATATTTACTCAAAGATGCTTAGAAACAAATATGGCGCACGTAAACAAAATGAAATCCAAGAACTAATCAATATAAAACGGTTGTTTAATTCCCACTTTGCCGCTAAAAAACTTATGTAACTATGTCAATGTTGAATGTACGAGGGAAACATTTTTCAATGTTTCAAACTTTCAAATCGTGTCTCTTCCTAGTCTGCTAATGGGTTATAATTAATTGTCCTTCAGTTAATCATTAAATTGATTTAAATTTTAATCATAAATTTAATGACTAACTCACTAAGTCAGTAAATGACTAATAAGTCTTTCAATAAATTATTATATTAAAATTCGATATAATATTATACTTATTGCCCAATCAGCCTAATTATAAATAGGCAGTGGCCATTTGTTCCAGCGACAAAAAAAAAAAATTACTTGAAAGTAGCACAGATTCTCGGGCGAGGTCTGTAGACCCATAGGGCTCGCTGTAGTATGTCAGCTAACTTGAAAGTTATTTTTCAGAGTCTTAAGAAATAAGTGATAGCTAAATTCAGGAAATGTTGATGCAGACCGGCCAACTCACCCACATCAATTGAGCGGGTGTCACTCGCAATCTCACCCTCCCTCCCGCTCACCCGCCAAAGCAGAACATCTTACCCTCATTCTAAAATCGCCAGTTTATATTTTTTCTTCCACTATATTGACTAAAGTTACACCAATATACTAGTATGCAGTGGCGAGCTTGTCTACCTCCAGGAATTGTGCATACCGTGTAATAGTGAATCAGCGAACACGGCACTGTATACATCTTTTGTAAGCATGATGATTTGATAGAATAACTATGGACAGTGACTGGGGAGCAACGATCATGATCTGATGATGCTCTGTTGCACCTGATTTTAACTCTAAGATAAAATAAAAATTACAATTTACAAATTTTCAGGGGGGGGGGCATGCCCCCGACCCCCCTAGGTAGGCTGCGCCGCTTCGCGGCTTGCCGACTTCACCCGCATACAAACTCTCCAGGGTTGGCAGGCCTGTCGATGGTCCTATAACTCTCAAGGTTTGGCCTGATAAACAGGCAGAAGATCTGGCTGGGATCCCCAAAATAGTTCTATATAACCGGAAGTTCTGTATATCCGAGTTTGTAATAGCGAGCTTTGACTGTATTTTTGAAATTTGTCTTATTTTAGTCAGAAGATATTGAGACAGAGGTGGTGCCACCATGAAGCCATCAACCAGGATCTCCATAGTGGCTCCGTCTGCCGGCCTCTGCTCAAAAGACGATGACCCTTGCGGCAGCACCCTCTCTATTGCCCTCAGTCAAGATGCGGTCGACAATGAAGTGAGCAGCGGAAACTCCAAGATCACGCAGCATCAGCTCATCAAACAAGTTAACAAGTGGTTTCAATCTTGGAAGACGTGGCAGCAGAAGACCCTGCTGTGTGGCATCACTAACCGGTGTGTGCGCCAATCAGTTCTTGATACAGCCAATCAACAGCTGCGTTATTCCCGTAGATGCAGCACTCAGCAGCTGGAAGCTTTAGCCACCACCCTAGAACCCGTCTTTCACCGAGACTTTGTGACGACCGTTCGGCGCAAGTACCCAAGCACAGGCTTCAAGCCTGAAGCTCTTCAACTGCGGGCTGATCGATGCCTTCACCAGTCCTTACATAGTGATGCTCCTCCCCCACAGCAGCAATCTGTCTCTTTTGCTCTGTCTCAGCACCACAATGCCTGGGCATCCCACTTGGCTCCTCTCGGGGGATCTCTTCCTCCTTCCCGAGGGTTATCGGGAGCAGCTCTTTTGCTTGACTCCTCCCTAGGGTTACCACAAGGACATCACCATCAGGGAGGCAGCATGGCCTCGATGCGCAAACCATCGTTTGTGGAATTCATCCGAATGAACTCATTCAGAGGTCAGTGACCTTTTGGTTCTTATTCCTCTTTTAACCCCCTGCTATTCTCAGTTTCTGCTGCGAAAAAGAGCGTAGCATCCTCTAAACGAAAGCATCGCAGAATTCTGCCCAGATGTGCATTGCCCCCTGACGACCCAATATCACAACGCCATCGCTCTTCATTGGCACTTCAGTATCGACAACAACTAGTGCAGATTTGGCAGGTGCCGTGTTTCATCTTGTTTGTCTTTATTACTATTAATTATTATCGACAGTGGATTTCAGACTGGAAGGAACATGAAGCCATGGTTCTCATGGTTGAGGTTGTCAAGTTGTGCCCTCCAGAAATTCAGAACTATTTAGCACAGTGTTTGTATCAGCGGTGAGTAGGGAAGCAGAAATGTAAACCATACATACATTTCTTTCCCCAGTTTGAGGGAGCGAATTGACATCAATTGGCTTCCGGACCAAGTCCTTCTCCACATATTCTCAAAACTTTCAACTGAAGATATTAACTTAGCAGAAAAAGTTGAAAGGAATAATGTTATAATTCCATTTTATTGGTTTTTTTTTAATATTAAAGGTTTGCCAGCGTTGGAGACATCTTTGTTCCAGTGAAGATCTTTGGAAGTTCAAATGTCAAGAACTTGGATTACAATTTGGCATCACTGATATGCTTAGCGTGATCAGAGAGACCTTGCCTATGCAGGAAACACTCGACTGGAGGATGGCTTTCCTCGAACTTTCCCAAATGATTAGTGAAGCTCAGGAAGGCGTTAAAAGACCTCCTGAACTGAGCATCAAATGTGGGCATTCACTCATTCAATTGATAACTCATAACGTTCTTTTTACACTCCAGTTTCTCCGTTGAAATCTCTCAGTGAATCTGATGACAGTGTCTTTGAAAATGGTGAGTTAACCACTCGAAAGGATGGAAGAATATGATTGAAATATATTTTCTTCCAGAGGCATTCAGTCGATTGGAAACAGAGAAATCACTTCTGGGTAATTAATCTTGTCACATTTTCTCTAATCTTTGCTGATCTTCAGGTCGTCCTAAAATTGCTTCTCAGTTGGCCCGCGAATCCAGGCGGCTGAAGAGAGGTCTCCTGCCCTCAAAGTTTTTCCGCATGACCATGGCGTTTGAGATGTTTGACGGCTGGCCGTCCGCGTCTCCATCCTGTTACAATGAAACGCCAGAGACCCCTGGTACCATGATCAGAAATTAATTAAACAACTAACGAGCTTAGTTTCCTTCAGTTGAAAAGAGAAAAGCATCGTTGACCTCCCTGACCCCTATGCCAGATGAACGTCCTCTTACTTCACCCGTGAAAAGTGTCTTTGAATCAGTCACCAGTTCCAGGTGAGAAGAATGAATCAATGATCAAATCAAGGACTAAGTGTTTCCCTCAAGACCTCCTGTAGGTGGCAGCACCGGAGGAGGATGCAAGAAAAGGGACCAGGAAAACAAAGGAGAGACGGCGCTTGATATGCGGATGAATCTCACACAGGCCAAAGATCTCCTGGTATTTACAGCAGAATTAATCTTGTTGCCCTGCATGACCAGCTTTTGTGTTGTTAGGGTAATTGTCTACCTGACTTGAATCTGCAGTGGAAGACGGACTCTGTGGATGGTGACACTCCTCTGGGAATGCGATCCGAAGACTTCAGTAGCCACATTCAGCCGATTCAACGCGTTCGCAAGATGCAGGTGGGAGATCCACCGCCTTCCCTCATCAGCCGTTTATTCTTGATTCGCTTCAGGGTCACATGGATGCTGTCAGCTGCATTGAAGTTGACTTCCGTCGTTTGATCAGCGGTAGTCATGATCGATCGATTCGCATCTGGGACATCAGGAGTGGGCGGAGCATTCACAAGTTGTATGGGCATAAGGTTTGCCGGTCACTTGTCGTGGTTTTTGTTGACGTTATTTTTTTTCATTTCAGGGCAGGATAAGCAGTTTGAAATTTGATGAGAAAAACATTCTGTTCTCTGCGTCGTGGGACACAACCATCATGGTGTGGGACCTGGTCACGTTCCAAAGGAAAGCTGTGTTGAATGGTCACAAAGGTTCAATATCCTGTTTGCAGCTCACTCCAGAATTCCTGTGAGTCAAACTTAGTTGTTAAAGTGGCTTCCGTTGAACAGTGATCAACGCTTTGTGTTAGAGTCTGTTGGATTTTGATCAAACTCACTATAACTCCTTGACTACCTGCTGTGATACAATGGAGATAAGCTTGTGAAATGAATAGTGATGGGCGAAGCTTTGCCTTTGGACTTCTACAAATATTGGCTATTTTCCGGCTTCGAATGAAAATATTGCACAAATCCGAATATAACTTCTTCTTTTTTTTTTTCTCTCCTGAGTTAATTAAACTCTGTAAGTTACTTTGTTTACTCACCTGCGTGTGAGAGTTTGCATTACACGCAGTAATTAAACGCTTGAATGCATAACAATGGATGAGAATCAACAAAGCATGCTTTAAAGCAACTCCAAACTTCTTACAAGAAGAACAAATTTTCATGAGTTAAGTCGTGAAGTAAATGTAAACAGTGGGGTTAACAATCATTGGAAGTGATAAGCTTTAGAGATCGAATTAGAATTAATGATCAAGCAAAAATAAAATTACACAACTTCCTTACCCATGATTTAGTTTGCTGAGGGGCTGAGGGCTTTATCAGGGGAGCATCGTGTGGCTCACTTTTGTAAATTTGGTAAAACTTATTGGGTTAAAAGAAGGTTAGAACATCATAGCACGTGATAATACTTGACCAATCACATGTCCAGCTGCTCTTGATTTGTAAACTACCTGAAGGGGCATTGATTGGTTAATCCTACTAGCCTATATAATGATTGAAGATATTAATGCAATGGAGTGGGTATATATTCGACTCCGTATTCAGCTACGACGAATATATCCTGCTCCAAGCTTTGGCTTCAGATATTCGCACAAATTCAATATTCGCCCATCACTAGATATGAATGATTCGTTTTCTGCTTATGTTCTCCATGCAGAGTGTCAGGGTCACATGACCACACGCTGAGAGTCTGGAGCCGTGATTCATTGAAGTGCGTGCGTATCATTGAAGGTCACAGGTCGCATGTTCTGTGTCTGCACTGTGACCGTGTGTACGCATTCTCAGGATCAACTGACCAGTGAGCATTTATGAGTCGTGATCAAATTTCGAGCGGAAATATTTTGCTTTTGATTCCAGGACTGTGCGCCAGACAGTTGTGAGGACGGGAGAATTAATGCGTGTCTTCAACACTTTCAGTGAACCTGTGTACCGCGTTCTGGTCAGTTTGCTCTTCTTTTGTGTTTGCAGAAAAACAATCTGATTCAGGTGCGGCGTTACCTGTTGATAACGACTTCAGAGTCAGGCTTAATCAGCTTCAGCAACACAGAGTCCGGGGCCCTCGAGTGCATCATCCAGGCTCACAACAGAGCATCAGTGAATGCCATCTGCCTCAGCCAAGGACATCTCTATACAGCTGGCTCGTGAGTAGCTCATTATTATAGGAATATATTCATCCCATTTGAATATTCATGACAGTGACCATGCCATCAAGGAGTGGGATCTGTCCTCTATGGCCTGTGTGCGCTCTCTGCTTGGACACAAGATGGCCGTGCTCGATCTCAAGGTGCTTCAGATCAATTAATTTTTCGCTTTTCTTTTTCAAATCTCCGTCTTTGGCGTTTGCAGGTCACTCAGCGTCGCATAGTGTCATCAAGTGGGGACAACCAAATCCGCATTTGGGAAACTCAGATCCCGACCTCCTCTCAGGGCGATAGTAGTCTCCGGGAAGATACTCTTCCCTTGAAAATCATCAAACAGGAAAATGAACCCAAACTCGATAGATTCCAGTAACTATGACAAACATTTGATTGTTTTCTGTCTTCCAATATTACGTTCTTTACAAATAGAAATCTGTCTGATTTATGATCTCAATGATTCTAAGCTGATCTCATTTTACATGTATCTATATTATGTAATCAATTTTCAATCATTTAACTATTGGCACCCAGGATTTTTTTCTCATTTGGCTAATTTTTTCACCTTTGTAATCATATATTTAACTGGGTAACTGTTGTAATTATGCAACTGGGTCACACACTATGGGTGCTGAGTACGATCAAGACTGAATAATTTTGCATATCAATTAAATGCAATGACGGATATCAGATTCTTGCTGCGATATTATCTTTCTTTCATTAGATGATTTATGTGGGTGATATGTCATGTGATTTTAACATTTATGCAAATACCAGGATCTTCTGCATGTGATTTTATTTTACGTGTTTTATAAATATCAAAATTTTTCTTTTTCCTCTTCTTTGTTTTGTGCTGAAAATTTACGTATGTCTTCCATTGTGATATTGTCCAGTTTTTTGGAAACTTCCGAATTCTTGTTTTCAAAAGATTTTGAATCATGTTTTTTTTCCTGCTAATATTCAATTAATTTATTCCTGCATTTTATATCTTATTGTGAGCAGATGAGCCATCTGCAGTTGCCAGTTGCGTTATTTGCTCATCTCAACTCAAGTTAATTGTGTTTTGGATAAAAAATAAAAAGATTTATCGAGTTTACCAACAAATTTTAAGAAAACAATATTGAAGGAAACAGTTTATTTTAACAAAATAAAACAAAGGAAAATGAAAGTTACTTTTATTCCCGAGATACCGGTTTGGATATGTCGCATAGTTAGCCAGAAAAAAATGGCACAAAATAAAATATTATTATGAACATTATGTAAAAATGTATACAATATATTCTTAACTATTGAAAATTTGTAGTTATCAATCGATGTACATTAAAGCGATGAACAGAGATAACAAACTGCATACACACAAGGCTAATTTTGGAGTATTTTGATTATCCAGTGAATCAAACGACAGTAGCGGATGTCGGCATTTGATTGACACCACAGACGCCAGCGCCTCGGTACAGCAAGTAATATCCCTAGAACAACAACAGTACAGATATATTTATTATATTTATTATATTTATTATATCTATTGTATTTATCAACGCAATTAACTTATTAAACACAACAAACCTTCTCTCCCCAGCTTTCTCCCCAACTGTTCTTGATAGCCCAGAAGGGTGAGTCACTCATCCAGCCTTGCTCTGTAACATAGGAAATGCAAGGAACACATAATTTTGAGATGTGATTCAAGATGACTGACTGATGCCGTAGCCTGTGATCAAAACACCGTGATCCAGACTGGATGGACTGCACAGGAAAGAGAACGGATGCGACACCCCACCCATGTAGAACTGCATGGCATTGGCGTTCAGACCAATAGAGATGGGCCCATTCTTCCACAGCCAGGCTTTCATATCTGCAGATACAACAGAGAGAAGTTGTTGCCATGGCCACAGTGGTTTCCGTGGTTACCATCCTCATTGCTGGAGATGTTCACGGCGCCAGTGATATTAACTTCAACTTCAGCTTTCTCAAAAACACACTTGTCGCCTTTGCCTTCATATGGATAATCCTTTTCAGTTTCAAGCCCACCTGAAACAAAGGTCAAAAGTCAAATGAACTTTCACTCAGTAGCTGATTCAACCACCCACCAATCCTCATGATCTCCTTGTAGGCCTGCAGCGGAAGTCCGCCATTGCAGCCAAGGTCAACTTTGTCGCAATCCACAAGTTCTGAAACAAATCCTGGTCATGCAATTCCCGCTCCGGTTGCCTAATACCTTGTTCTGAGAGCGAGAGTAGTTTCTTCTTCTGGATAGCCCACTGGCCTTCCACGTTACCCGTCACTGAGAATGCCCAACACGAACCGCAAGAACCCTGACAAAAAATCATCATTACAGCAGCAGATGCTAGCATTTAAGGGTGCCCTACTTGGTTCTTGACGGGAGTCACGGCATCGTGATCACGCCAGTCGAAAGCATCGGGAGGGGTCTCAATTGGGATGCTAGCCGGCTTCAGGAATGGATCGTGTGTCACATTCCACACAGGACTGAGGTAATTCTTGCGGAATTCCTCCGCTGAGAAAAGGGTTTTCAAATGGGTTAATAATATTCGAGGCTCCTACCGGTGAGATCAGCGAAAGGAGAAGCTCCGTACGTGGCATCTCCCTGCTCCTTCTCCTGGATTCTGCGCGCTTTGATCATGTTCTCCCTGAAGATTGTAAAGCGACGCTGTTCCTCTTTGAAGGAGGAGAGAGATATATATAAAGGGAGATTGAAATGCCAACGCACCTAAACGATCTGCATAGACTTTGCCATGCTTCTCCTTGAAAGCAACAAACGTGCCGTAGTTTCCCACATCATGATCATCAGCCCCCAGGAGAGCCTAAAACCAAATGAGACAGTCAAAGATTGATCAAGATATCCAGCAGACCTTTTTAGGGGTACGGTTCATCACAGCATCGTTCAACTGGTTTTCCTTCGCAGAAATCGGCTGACAATTGTATTCAACAAGGGTGAACCTGGGTGTCATCCACGACTGATCAAGAATTACAACCGAACATTCGTTGCTCTGAAAAAATTATTCATTTATATCAACTTCTGTGATATTCCATTTTTCCTTTCACACATACCTTCCCGTTCTTCAGAGGACAGTCTTTCACAGTTTTACCACGGTTCTTCTTTGAGTTCTTGCAGCTTGATTGTGAGATAACAATTGCCATCTTGTAACGAATGCCAGCTACTGTCTGAAAAACGGATGAAATTCAAGCTCAAATTGTCTTTAAATTAAGGCTGGGCGAATAGTGAAATAACCCGAATAACGAATATTCGGGTAGTTGTTATTTCATGATAATTGACACGGTCTTTGTCTTTGAAGTGTTAACTTAACACACCATCGAGAGTTATCTCTGTGGACTGTTGAGATTGTTTTAACAGGTTTTGAAGACATGAAATGGTTTGAATGCTGAAAATGGTTTTTCCACTATTCGAGTCAACTATTCGGATCAAAACACGAATAACGAAGCTTCGGCGACACCCCACTATAATGACTATTCGCCGAATAACAAAAAACTAACACTAATATTCGCCCAGCCTTACTTTAAATTGAAGGAAAAAACTTCAAAATTAGAAACATGTCAGACATGCTGGTAAATGATGCCAGCCACTGAGTGAGCTGGTGAGTACCTGTCTGGTAACGTGAGTGACATCGCTGAGAATCGTCCTGAAGAGGCTGTTGGATCGCGCATTCAGTTCTTCCACCGCAAAAGCAGCCGCCGCCTTGACTCCTTCTTCTTCGGGGTCTGCAGTCCCTTCCCCTCCGATCAGGGGGGCTGAGGCCGAGAGGCAGGCCCCGAAAATGCACGAAAATAACAACAGAATAGCGAATTCCTTCATTTCGTAACTCCTTTCTTTCTTCTTCGCAACGTAAAATGTCAACAAAATCACATGATCTCTCGAGGTCAAAGGTCGCGGCTGAAAATTTTAAATTTTTCTCCGCAGCTCGATTGTGTTGGTTGAATTTTTTTTTTCTCATAAAAGTTGTGAACATTGAAACTTAAGGTTAAGGTTAAATTTGTTGAAAGTATACTAACTAGGACAAATATGGTCATCTTAATTTGACCTATTTTGACCCCAGAAGGCTTATGTAATAATCGATAGAGATATAGAGAGTGGTCGATTATGTACGTCACATTTGTGATTAAGTCATATATTATTACTAGAAATTCACGCGTAATTTCATCAACGGTTTGGCATTTCGCATCGATATAGAATATAGACCATGTGTTGAATTCGACCCATAATAATGCAGAACGAGCATGTACGCTCGTAACGTACAATCATACGAGTAAGTACAATCATAACGCCCGTGGCCTGATCGGGCCTCGAACCCGGAACCTCAACCCCCACGGCCGGCATAGTATTGCAGTCAGCCAGTTTAATCCACTGAGCTATTCGGTGCCCCTTCACTAGCCAAGGCAAAAAAGCAGTACGCACAACTGGAAAAAGAAGGCTTGGGATGTGTATGGGCAGTGAAGAAATTCCACAAGTACCTCTTCGGTCAGAAATTCACACTGGTCACGGACCATCTACCACTGAGAACCCTGTTTGGTGGAGAAAAGCCAATCTCATCAACAGCAAATGCTCGAAATACAATGCTGGGCATTGACACTGTCAGCATACAAGTACTAGTATGCAGTGATTCACAGGAAGGGAAGTGGAATCATGGAAGCAGATGTTCTCAGTCGCCTTCCATTGCCAGATGGGCCAAAAGAAATCCCTCAGCCAACAGAGATGGTCTTCTTATTAAAAAGTATAGAAGAAATGGCTTTCAGTGGACCAACTTCGGCAGTTGACTGGGCAGGATCCAGTGGTATCTAAAGTGCGTCACTTTGTGTTGAACGGGTGGCCAGAACCGGACAGTAATCCAAGCATGAAACCGTATGCATCAAGAAAGCTGGAGCTTTCTATACTGAATGGCTGTGTCGTCTGGGATGCTAGGTTGATTATCTCTGAGAAGACTAGGAGGAAGATGTTGCAGTTATTTCATAAAGGACACACGGGCATTGTTCATATGAAGTTGATGGCCCGATCCCATGTCTGGTGGCCAAATCTAAATGAAGACATCGAGGACACTGTGAAGAGCTGTGCTCCATACCTGGAACCGCGTGCATTACCGGAAACCGCCCCATGGATGTACGCTAAGGAGCTGTGGTTGCCCTTACACATTGATCGTGGACGCAATGACAAAGTGGATCAAAGCGATGGTAGTGTAAAGCAAAGCATCATCGGTCAAAGTGGAGAAACTGAGGGAATTGTTCGTGAGATTTGGCCTGCCTCAAACAGTTGTGAGTGATAATGGAACATCATTCACCAGCGCTGAATTTATCATGTTTCTAAAGAAGAATGGAATTCAGCACATTATGTCTTCACCTTACCATCCAGCCACACATGGGATGGCAGAGAGGGCAGTCCGATTCCTCAAAGCAGGATTGAAGAAGACGGCAGGAGATTTGAACGCAAGGATAATTTATTTATTGTTCCGGTACAGGACTACCAAACAATCCACCACCAAGAAACAGCCTGCAGAGCTCATGTGGAAAAGACAAATGCATACACATCTGCATCAGTTGCAGTCGACTACCCTCCACGAGAAAGTCATCCAACAGCAGTTCAAGCAGCAGCAACAGCAGAGGAACACTAAAGTGCTGCATCATTCAAGATGAGTGAGCACGTCATGGTGAGAGACTTCAGAGGGACCTCACACTATCTCCCAGGAGTCATCGTTGAAAAGAATGGACTGCATTACCATGTGGAACTAGAAGATGGGCGCATCTAAAGGCGCCATGTGGAGCACGTGATTCGACACTCTTCGAAAGCAGTTCCCATCAGTGAGGAAGCGGGATGGGGACAGTGCTGCTACTACCGCAATCGCAGTTTATACACTGTCGCTTACGCTGCCACCTTCGTAGCAGGAGCGGACGCTGCCACAGAACCGGGACGCTGCTGGAGATCACTCTGTTAGTGTTTTGGGGCACACTGCTGATGTTCAGATAACCACACGCTGTGGGCGGGCAGTGCGTCCACTAAACAGATACGAACCCTGAATCAAAGGTGCTCTGTGAAAGATTTTCTGCATTAGGTCAAGTGAGCTTGCATCTTTTGTAACAATTAAGCATGATCATGTGATATGGTCTACATGCTCTAGAACACACAGTGGGGATACGGATGACGGAGAATGTCCGGCTTATCATTTGCTAGGGTTGGCAGATCTGGGATATAAAATGTATCTAATTAAGTCGTACGGTGGATTCTCTCCTACTGCATGCGAACGAAATTCAGTACGCCCTACATGTTCGTTAAATAATGTAACAGTGCAAGCAATGCCTGCACTTGAAAAGTCGGGGGTCAGGTCTTAAGATCAAGGTTCTTTCGCATCATGTCCCTTGAAAATTAACGTGATTGTCTTCGAAGCAGAGATGAAATAATTCAAATAATTGATAAACAGAGTGAGGTGGAGTCAGGTCAGGTCAAAAGATTTCAGTCCTTTTATATCAGGACTCTGTAAAAATAATAACGGGATATTTGAAAAGCTCTGCGTTATGAATAAGAAATATCCGTTGGTTTAGCTCCCCAAGGGTAGCGGAGCAGTTCCTACTCACGTAGTGTATAATTATGCTACGCTACGGCTTGGGGAGCTACTGTTGGTTGTACTCTATCATAACGATTTTTTTCACTTCTACTCAAAACATGTTTCAGCTGGACGAAATAAAACCGCGGAGTTCCGCAATGGAATTATCTGCATATTGTCATTTATCATATCAACTTAACTGTGATGGTTGAATTCGAATAAAATTACGCAGAATCGTGAGTGTAAGTTATAAAACAATCACTTACGTAGTTTATATATAATTCTCGGAGAATTAAATCGCTAAAATTTGATCCTATTGGAAGTCGAGGTGGGCGATAATGGGCGCGTTTTTCTCGATTCTTGCATGCATGATAATGATTTACTTGTATTGGTTATTTTGAAATTCATTGATTCATTCATGCCCAGCAGTGATTGTGCGCTTCACGCCCAGCTGCGAACCATGCTTTTGTAGTGTGTATGACGCTCTGCCACTCTGCACGCTATATATAACAAGCAAAAGTACCCGTGGGTAGACAGTCTAATTTATGATTTTATCACTACGTCAGTACATGCACATAAAGTTGTGTTCAAGGAGAGTCTCTCAATACTTCATTGTGGACAATGTTTTTCACGCAGTTGTCAGGTGACTGGTGAGTGTAGGAAAAGGGCTTTGGGGTTGCCAACTCTTGAGGTGCCAACATTATTTTGGTTGAGATGCTCAAGTGCTAGCACAGATTCTCGGGCGAGGTCTGTATACCTTGCCCGACGGTAAACCGCTTCTTTTTGCGTATACTGGCAGCGAGGCTCCACACTCAGCCGATTGTATGATAAATATAGACATATCCGACAAATCCTTGTGTTTAAGCCCTCCAGACGATAGCTGGTATATTTATGCTCCAAGAAAAAACAATATGAGCCAGTACCATCATGTTGAACTTACATTAATTAAAACCCGCAACAAAATATCACTTCGGGTGTCAGTCTGGGTCTACAGTCAGTCATACCAAACTTGCTCAACACCTTTTCCACATAAACAGCCTGATTCATTCGCACTTTGCTCTGTGCAAAATTAAACTGTATTCCAAGAAAGTAGGACAATCTACCAAAATCAGTAATGTCAAACTTGGCCTTCATTTCAGTCTTCACTATGTCAACAGTTTCCTTGTCTGATCCGGCAATAAGGATGTCGTCCACCCATACTAACATGAGTACAGTGGAGTCCTTCTGGACTACCTGCGCTTGCTTCTGACCGCGGAGAACGCAAGGGGGCGCTGCTGCTCGCTTGGGGACATCTCGCGCATTGGCCCAGGGCGCTATGACGAGTCTATACGTAATTAGTCTATGGTTATACATTTCAATGAAAATTGATTGGTCATGCACAATGTGTGAGGTTGCACCAGAATCTACAAGAAAGGATACCTTTTCTGGCTTGACATCAGTTTCCAGTTCACCTGTAACATTGAAAACGTGAAACGATTCTTCATTGGCTGCAACATTGTCTTTTGCTGATTTGCTGTGGTTTGTCTTCCTGCAATAGGCGCTATCATGTGTGTTCGAATTGCAGTTGGTGCACCATCTGTTCTTCTTGCCAGTGCTGTTCTTTGACCGGCACTCAAAACTTTTGTGTCCGAGTTTCCCACAAGCATAACACTTGATGTCTTTCTTCTTCTGTTGATCGCGTGAAGTCTGCGGCGTCATCATTACTTGATCTTCTTTCCCGCGGGCGCTGCTAATCTTGATCGTTTCCTTGAAAGCTCTGAACGCTGCCTTGAATTCAGCGAAACTGGGATTTTCTTTTTGGCTTGTCAACACCGAAAAGGTTGAGTATGTGGACGGTAGTCCTTTGATGATCATCGCTATCAAAAGTCTGTCGCTCACATCTTCTCCAGCTGCCTTCAACATGTTGGAGGATTTCTCTGCACGCAGCAGGTAGTCAGTCCCTGACTCTTCCGTTTTCATGCACAACGTACATAGGTTGTTGTACAACTCAATAATTCTGGGTTTGCTCTTGCCCAAATAGTGTTCTCTGAACATTTTAATGCCATTTCTTCCATTGTCCTTGGTATCTCTCATGATCAGCCCAAGACTGCTATCATCAAGGCATTGAATTAATTCGGCAAATGCATCTGCATTTTTCTCAGCACTCACGTCCGCTTCATTTACTGTAGGGTCGAATATCGCGGCCAATTTCGGGAGCCTCATGTATCCCAGAAATTTCATCTCCCAGAGTTCATACTTCGCTTCATCTCAGTCAAACATCAGCCCCCGGCGACTGGGCCCATAACCTGTTGAGGTCTGCGACATCTTTAGCACGAAACAGAAACTCAGGGAGAGTTAATTTTAGTTTTATTTTATAAACACATGTTTTCATCAGAAACGGAAGAGGTAGAAGTACAATAAAAATAAACCGGACATTGTAATACAAGTACAAGAATGATGTCAAATAATCATAACGCACAATGTCCTGAAAATATAATAGCTCTCCCGCAAACAACATAAATCATAACATACTCATATACATGAGACCTAACAGTGAGAATGATCATTAGTCTTAACATTTATAACACGTGGAGAGCAGGTCATGTGACAACAATCGGAAAGCAGAGAGAAACCTGTAATGTCACTTTTTGTTGTTGCGGATCCAGTTTAAGTAGGTTTATGGTACTGGTTTCGAACAAAATTTAGTACCAGCGTCTACCTGGTATGGCTCTGCAGACCCTGGTGCTTTCATAAATATAATTACAAGCGTGGAATTCTAGAAATCGTGGTTTGTGAACTGGAGTTTAATGCGTTTACCGTACAGCGAGTCCCATTGGGCTCGCTGTAGTATGTCAGCTACTCAAGTGCATATTTGAGACTTGATACATAAGGATGAAGTTCATGCAGGATATCCTGCAGCTCTTGGATGATATCACGTCTGAGGCCTGCATTCAGCTTACATCTCTGCTGGATCTCTTCCTCTCCATTGAGGAAGTATACTTGCAAGAACTTGGATTCTCCATTTTCAGGTGGAAGCAGACTTCCAATACGGTGGTAGCACTGCCCTTGTACTTGGAAAGTTGTGAAGAAGTCGGTTGGAGTTGCATTTTTATCTGCTCCAAATGACGTCATCGCAAATGCCATATTGTAGTGCCATGCCTTCTGACGGAAATGCAGTGCTCTTGTTGTGTTGTCAGTTAGAAGTCTCTGCAGTTGTTCTGGAGGTGCCCTAAATTGTGGCAACTTTATTTTGCCATTGGAACAGCAAATGGCTGGAGGTTCTCCGGGCCACTTCTTTGCCTGACAATGTAGGCAAACATTAGTCATCCCATCTATTGAGACTTTTGGCATCAGGCGGTAATTGATGTTAGGATTGTAATGGAAGGCAGATTTCAGCCAGTAGGATTTCGGTGGCCGTCTTGGGGTGAATTTGTGGCTGGTTCTGATGCTGTCTGGTGAGGCTGAGGAGCCGAATGGTCCATGAGGCGCTGTGACCGACGGGCAGCAATTTTTCGTGTCACGTCAGGGGTGTCTCTCTCAGGTTCTCTTAATTGTGTGCCTGCTTGGTGTACATTTGGTCCAGGCACCAGCTCCTGAAAAGCATTGGCACAACTTTCCCCTGGCTGAGGCTCTTGATCAGAGCGTCGTGCACAAAATTTCCTCATTCGTTGGTGGTGAATATCTGCCCAATGATTGCTTCCGTGGAGGCATGCTGATGACAAAATGCAAGAATTAGCTTCTTGATATGGATTGAAGTTTCTACAACTAAAGATTAGCAATAATGAACTAATTGACAATTTGATTATTTGGATCAAATGTTGAGATCACCGCATGATCTAAGTTACTTTCCGAAATGATGAAATATGCCAACAATCTAGGTTATAAATATTTAATGCGGATAAGGGTTTACATAACCTGAGGAACGAAAACTATTGAATGTAAAAATGTAGAAAAGGGTTCCAGATACTAATCCAAAAATGTAGAAAAAGGTTCCAGAAACTAACAAACATGAATAAAAAATGTGGAAAAGAGTTCCAAATACCAATGCAAGAATGTAGAAAAAAATCTTTAAATGTGGTGAGTAAAGTAGAAAAAAACAAAACCTACAAATCTCAGTGGATAATGGTAAGATGTCAAAATGAGGTAAGTGAAAAACAACAACAAAAGACAACTAATATTAATCTCAGTGGTAAAGCATAAAGATAAAAACTAACACATACAAATCTTCATGGTAAATCAAGAAATAAGAATCAGGATTGGGAGTCGGTTGCCTTCTGGCTTGAGGTTCAGGGTTGTGTGTTGAGGTTTGGCATTCAGCCAAAGAGAGAGCCTCATCAAAAGTGACATCATCATCATCATCGTCATCAAATGTGCTCTACTGGCTGAGTTTTATGCCATCTGCACTGCTCTTCTGACTGAAAGACAGTTCAGGATCTGATATATTTGAAGTGCTTAATAGATCCCGAACTGGTTTTTTCAGTTTCGCGTTCTCATGACTTATTGCTGCGATGGACTGAACAACAGTAGTAATGGTTGCCACTATTTTTTTTTTTTATTTGGTTGTCTGATTTCTGAGATGCTGTGTCTCATTTATGACCTCCTGCCTCTCACTGGTTATAGTACAAGCCCTTCTGATAAGGAACACAATTGGCCTACCACCTGGATATTTAATAAGCTGAATCATACTTTTAAAGAACAAACTTTTGACTGCTCAAGGAATATCCACAGAATGTTTGTCTGGGAATATGCCAATTGGGTGACCTGTTAAGTGTACTTTTCCTACACATAAGCCTACTAGCATTACTAGCAGCCGCCTGCAGACACTTCAGCCATGCTTCAGCAGGCTAATATTTGTTGAATTCGTTGGTTTTAACAATAATATTTTAAGGGGGTCTTTGTCGAGTGGTCGTGTAATCGATGTGAAATTGACATGCTCTCAACCTCTGCCTTAGCCCACTGCGTGTGTAACCAAGACAATACGGTATTTGTCTTCCCAATAGAACTGCAGGGTGTTTTTTAACCTGTTTTTATTATTATTATTTTTCTTCTTTCACGCTTCGGCAAAAGCCGAACCACAGAAACTTCGGGGACAGGCCAATATTTGCTGAATTCCTGAGCCGAATCTGAAGCTTTGGCCAGCTCTAATAATTATAAATCTTCTTGCTCTCACAGAAAAATTATTTGCTGCTGCTTATCACATGATAAATATAACTTACTGCATCATCGTTTGGTCGAAGATTCTGAAGAAGGGGACAAAAAATATATATGTCAATATTTTCATTGATTGTGAATGCTTGTAGGTCCAGTAATTATAATTAACCCCACCATAATTAGACAATTCCTAACTCCTATGTTTACACAAGCATCTAGATATTAGATAGTACTAGACCTATACGGAGATCACTTTATTTTTGTACTCATGATGTGGGTGATAGAAGGCATGTCTTCACGTTCAGTCACTGAGAAGAAACAGCTGATAACCATTATACATGTTGTACATTATTCAAATCCTTGAAACTGAATTAAGCACACACACGCACACCCTTCCTCTCTAACACACACTCACCTGTCAACTGCAATGAATCTTTATTTTCAATAATTGCTTTCATCGCACTCAGGCTGTAATATGAGGGTTTCTTTATTTGAAACCCCTCCTCCATTCCATCCAATTGAATTTGCATTCTGTTGTTGGACATTGATTTGTAGGGGAATTTCACCTGAGGCTTCTTAATAGCCTTAGCTGTAATAATTTGATCATAACAACATTCATAATACAATGCTGCAGCATGGCTTACCATAGAGATCATTAAAAATGGCTCGCACGGCAGTCTCACCACACCACGCATCTCAGCCTCTGTCTGCCCTCAGTTCCTCCAGGTGATCCTTAAAACAAGAAAATATTCAAGTCTCTCTAACCCTATGTTCATTGACTTATAATGCAGGATACAATGATAACAACCACTCCTAAATCTCATACAATTAAATGAATGGTTAAAGTGGCCCACTATTTTTATATTTGCTGGAGGTGAAATCCAATCTCTCCGCCTCCTTCCGCCTACATGTATCAGGTAATTATGTAGCATTCTTTTTGCCATAACGCGCACTTTGATCTCATTAGCGTTGCGTCAATAAAACACTATCAATTTATAATACACGCTTTCCTTAACAGCGTGGCCACATGCATGTGCACTCCGAATGAGGCGAGCGGGGGCCACAGAAAAAAATAAAGGGATCATCCTTATGATTTTGATTTTTTTTTTTTTTTTTGTTTTTTTTGTTGTAGTGGGGACAGTCAAAGCAATTGATGGCAATTACAAAGAGAAAGGCAAAGCTTTGCAGATGCCGTTATTCCGATGCCGATGATGCACCCGTATAGCGGGGAATCTCCCGAAACTGACAAACGAATTTTTAACTCCGCGAATGCGTGTCTGTTTGACCTCCTTTACCCCGCCGTGTCTCTTAAGCGTTACATAATCGTCCGGCCGCCTCCTGCCCAGCGATGCGTTGCTTAGCAGCCAATGCCACCGTCAGCCACCGCGAAGACAAAGAAGAGATTTTTTCGCGACAGTTAACGCCTTTATCAGAGCAGGGGCCAATTCCCAAAAGAAACTTAAGTCGTAAAACTAAGTTCGGGAGGAGTTAAGTTGACTAAAACGATTCCAGAAACAAACTTAAGTTCTCTAGATCCTGCAAAACTTAAGTGACCTCTCCACCTGACTTAAATCAAACTTAGTAAATTCAAGATGGCACCGATCAGAAGACGCCAGATTAATGCTATGGTGTCAATACATAGAAGGAGTCTTCCAGACAGGAGCAATGCTCTGGAAGGCGTTCCAGAAGACACCCTAGTGCGTCTAATGCCAAAACTTTAATTTCTTTTATTAACAAATCGGTTTCAATCTCCCTCTTCGACTTCTTGCACTGCTGGGCTATTTTGAAATTAGAAGATTATTATTATAATATTACTAATATTTCTTACGAGTATCCACCAATTCAACTGCCTGAAAAGTTATCATTTCGGAAACTTGTGGAATATCTATTCAGAATTAATAAAAAATATAAAATAATGATTAGAAAGTCAACTCATAATGTCAGTACCTTCAGGCACATCCTGTGCAGGTAAAGAACTGCTCGATTCCCAGCCCCCACCTGGAATCCCATGGAGGGAGGTGGAGGTCTCGGGACATCTCCAGAAATACATCCTCAGCCACGGATGTAGTTGCCAGACGTCCACTCTCAGTCTTGAACTGAGTGTCATGTTATGATGTTACTGTAATTGCAAAAAAAAATTCAATAAAGAAATGTTTATATTCTAATCAACTCACCGCTAGATTTTATGTTGGCATACTTTTTTCCATATTCCTCCGCAGTACGTGGAGGCCCACCTTGACTGGAATGACAATTAGAAGTTAAATTTTTCAGTTAAGAATCACTCTTTTATGAGATTCTAATGCTGATGAGAAAAATATACAAATATTGACAATTGGACAATAAAATTATTAATGATGATGTATAGATGATTTTTACAGATGGAGATAAGAGAAAAAATGTTGGTACATTCATAGTGAGGGTAACGATAGTATCATAATACAATAATAGTACAATAACGAAAAGGTGCAAGAAAAATGAGGAAAAGAAAACAAAAAGGTGTGATAATTCAAATCGAATGGTGGGGAAGAGGGAAGGAGGTGGGGTCCAGAATCATAGTCATCGAGTAGCATTGTTCAAGGTCATAATCCATGGGATGGTGAATGCTGTTCGTCGATAGTGCTTTGCTGTGCGGCTTCTATAGTTCGTCTGAGGCGTCTGGAGAAGGCTGCAGCAACGGTGGTTGCGGTGTTGGCGTGGAGGTGGAACAGGAACAGGGGCTTCGAAGCATCGCATGATTTCGAGACACTTAGACATCATTTTCTGCTTACACGACTTGTTGGCACAGCCATGGATCAGTTTATCAGCGATGAGGAAATCTGTGCCGTCCGGGAATTCGGCTTGCTTGTATACGTCACTGAGTCTTGCGAAGTACGTAGCTGTGTTTTCAGTCGGTAGCTGCGTGATGCTGTAGAACTGCTCCCTTGCTTCTCTGTACATCGTTTCATGCGTGACGCAACGTGACAGTTTCTCGAGTAGGGCGCTTGGTGTACCAACATCTAGGCCGGGTTGCTAGCAGAGCCTGGCTTCAATCAGGGACTCTGCATGGTTTACCTTGTCGGCGTTGCTCTTGGATGCTAGGGGTCCTTGGATGATCCGCATGACTTCTTTTTGCGATAGTTGAAACTGCGAGTATTTGTTAGTCGCCATTCGTCTGGATCCGCGACTTCTTGTGTCGTCACTTCTCGGCTCAAACAAATACGGAGCAGGTCCATATCTACTACATGTCCCTGTCATAATATACATGTACTCCTCAGTGTCCTCTTCTTTGATACGTGCATCATTTCCATCTAAGCCATTCATACAGATGAATTATTGAAGACAATATAAGATGTTCAAAACGGTTCTGCTTTTGGCGCTAATCGCTTTGCATAGCGCGCTCAGTTTTGGGGATTGTAGACAGTATCAGCCGGTATTTTGCTGCCTGATTTTCATTTTTTGGGTAATTGTAAATTCGGTGTCTCCCCATGATAATTTCCTATACGTTGGTATTTTGTGACGTCACAATGTAGATCCGGGGGGATCTCGTGTTTCAAATCCCCGGAGCGAGGGGGCTGATTTTTTTGGGGGGGGGAAAAGCGTTCTATAAGTGTTAAAAGTTGCACTACATTGAACTTTGACTCACATAGGAGCATAATGAAACATCCGTGAATCGTTTTATGTAATCTAGCATATTGTATCCTGAACACCATGCACGACAACTATCCCCTAGTTCCTAGAGATTTTAAGAGAAAAACAGTTGTTTCGTATATCTCAGGCATTACTCAACTAATTTTCGATCACTTTTCACATATGGAGAGTAAATTGAATGAATAACTAAATAAACAACCCATTTTTGAAAAATTGTCATGGAATATATGCAATGCACCCAAAGAGGGAGTAATTTTTTCATTTTGAGCTAAATTTAACCCATGAAGAAGCAGTATTTTCTCTTGTGATGTAGGGTTCAAATTGAAGATAATTCAATGTAGATACCAATTAAAAAAAGAAATGAGAGTTTATCTGCACAATTAATAAAGTTATGTTTATTTACATCTCCACTTCTCTGCCGGGATCAGAGACCTGGGATTGACCAAAATAATGATGAGTGTTTTTTTGTTTGTTTTTTTTTTCTATTCACATAGCTAAATTTATGTGATCTGTGCCATCTATATAGGTACAAAACTTTTTCTTGGAATCACGCAACATGCAAGACGTGCTATCGTAGTGCGTTTAGCAAGATCACTTAATTCCAAATTTACTTTTGTGATGGCCACAACAGTAGTGAAAACGTTAATATACATGCACCTGAAAAATTAAGGAAATTACTTGTTACCATGTGTCTGATTAATTGCACCGAACTTTCCTTTCATCTGTGTTCAGTGATTTTAACCACATAATTGTGTATCTTTCGAATCTCAAACCATGAATGGAGGCCGAATTACCGTATGTCTGTTAAATGCTTTTTAAATATAAATTTTTTTTTTTTCGTCCTCAGATCAAGCATGCTGAGTGCTCACTGAAGTCAGCCTCACTGAGGCTCCGCAATGGCATTGCTGCCATCAACCACTTACGGATGCGTGGTCGCACTTCTAATCGTGGCTTTGGCTCTGCTCCAAGTTCTCCACATGACGCTTCTGAATCAACTGGAAAACAAGCGAAGTTCTCATCCACAGCTGAACCAGAACATCGCTAACCATCATGAATCAAACATGCTGAACTCAGCCATTGCACAACGGTTGTCTTCACACAGGGTGTTAGACTCAGGAGGGGAGTACCAGATCATCAATGATGTATTCCAAGCATCAGGGGAGACGAAGACACGAATTCTTGATGTTACTTTAATATCGCATTGCTCTGTGCATTTGATCAAGCACATCCCTGCTCTGGTTAATGCCTGGCATGGGCCTATGTCAATTTCAATATTTCTAGTCAGCTCAGAGTTACATACAGCTGTTGATATGCTGTTGATCATACATCAATGTGTGCCATTATTCCAGAAATTTGTGACTGTCCATTTCGTTCTGCCGCTGTCACATCAAAAACTCACCATTTCCAAATCATCACTTTTGCCCATCAACTGTGATGAGATGAACTCTGACCTCCAGAAACGTGTGCTGGGTTCTCGTAACTACGCCCTGGATGGTGTGCTTTATCCCAACAATCTGCTCCGCAATGTTGCACTGCGGAATGCGCTGACTGAATACCATCTAGTCATTGACGTCGACATGCTACCCTCTCCTAACTTACGCCAGCTTTTCACAACTTTCGTCAAGTCACAATTCGCACCCAACAACCGAACGGCGTTCGTCATCCCTGCTTTTGAAATGGTCACAGGGGGCACATTCCCTCAAACAAAACAGCATCTCCTCGATTTATGGGACCAAGGATCCATCCAGCCATTCTACTTGAAAGCATGCTGGAAGTGCCAGCGATTCACCGATTACGACTCGTGGCGGAAGCTCCCCGATTCTGATGGCCTGAGTCCTGGCTACGATGTAGACTGGAAGGACCCCTGGGAGCCGTTCTTCATTGCGTCCTGGCAGGCGCCGAGATATGATGAACGATTTAAGCAGTACGGTTTCAATCGGATCAGTCAAGTATGTCAACATTTTATTCTTTATTTGTTAATTTATTTGAATTTTGTTTGAATTTCTCTCCGCAGGTGTGTGAGATGCATGTCAGTGGCAGTCACTTTACTGTGCTCAGTCAAGCATACTTAGTGCATCAAGGGTTCAAGTCAAAGATTCAGTTCCATTCGTCCAAGAATGATGAACAAGATAAAAATCGGATTCTTTTCCGTCGATTCAAGACTGAACTGAAGGAGAAATATCCCGATACTGACCGCCGTTGTTATTGAGGATCAAGAGATTGGTCCAATCTTGGAGATTGGACCATTAGGATTTTCTCGTTTGATTATTTTGTTACAATTGGGAAGATGCAATATGCAAATTGATTTTTACCTTTTATCCAAGTGCATGGATAGATACTTAATGCTTGTGTGAGTGGTGCTATTTTATTTTTACTGTATACTGAATAATTTATTGTTCTGTATGTTGTGTGAATCAATAAATACCTTTTAATGTACATTAATCCCACATACTTAAGTTGGGTTCAAGGATTCTGTGTACAGACAATCGGGCATGCATTCTAAATCCGTCCCCTGTGACATTGACAAGTAGAATCCGAAATGTCACGCTGCGTTATAAGCTTCGTTGTGGACGGAGTGAGATGCTGAAGCCGCACCTTGAACTCAAGGTGCATGAATTTCAAGGTCGATATCATTTTATCTCTCGAATAATTATATCAGCAAAAATGAACAATGCATGTATAATTGGCTTTATCCATATGATTGTGCTGATATCGATTTTTGTGGATCAATTCTAATCATTTATGCGCCATAGTATTTCCGCTCTATGATCGATGCTGACTGGGCTGGCGCTTTGTGTTATTGATCGACAGCTCTTCTTGACTGACGGGTTTTTTAGTTCTGTTCTAGCTCACTCCTTGTGTCAATTGGCCCTCTTTGTACCCTTACTAGTGCACCTAAGTTATTGTTAGGGAGCGGCCGATCAGACTTAATCATTAGGAGGTCTGATCGGCCTAATGGCTATTGAGTGAATGTTCGGTCATTTATGCTTTAATTGCCCATTTTCTGTAACCACTTTTCCCTTGTCAGTTTTTGTGTGTGGAATTTTTGCACCGAGTAAAGGAATAAAAATTAGGACTCAATCGATATTAACTTTATTGCCTGTCAATTTCTCATACATAGCTCGATATATCTAGAACATAATTATGATATCGTGCAAGGTCGGAAGGTTTCTCCCAGGATCTCATAACCAATTGATCAGAGGTGCATTTGTTTTGTTTGTACATGTACAGGTAACACTTTCTTACAAGACGCTCATCAACATTACAAGGAAATATGATACAATGCACTGTCAGGTGTGTTTTGTCACGACAAGCTGCCTCTACTCTCGAACGCCCAATCATTGTCATTCAGGGAGACAGGCGTTCTTGGCACGTGGACAGTTTCTGGGTAAATGGACGCCGACCCCAGTAGTGGACCTTGGTCATCTGTCTCGTCCGGAAGGCTCACATGCCGAGAATATATTCGTTCATTCGAAACTTCAGGTTGCCTGTTATAACGTAAAATCAAATGTGGAAATCAAATCATTGCGTAAAGATAGCTCGTGTATAGTGTTATGCCCACTTACCCTGTGTTGTACAGGTACACCATTGGTACCATGATGAGCAGTGCTGCAATACTTAGCCATGTGCTCAGAGAAGTATGTGGATGCCACACGAAGGGATATTCATCAAACATTGTCCAGAATATGAACAGTATTGGGGATCGTAGCGTCTACAGGTATACACAGAAATATTAGGCCGTTTGCCAGAGAGGTCTACTGACCATTATCAAGACCATGTAGTTGGAACCTTCTGAATATCTCAACAGGTAAGCGTTGACCATCAGGTAAGCCGTGTTTGCACTCAGAGTGGCCCAACCCAGTGACACAACCCATGCCGAACATTCTTGGCCGAAGAGACATGCGAAATTGAAGCGCATTCTATGCAATATATGTCAGTTCATATGGATGGATTTAACCACCGTGATTACATACCTTTCAATGAAGATAATAGCGCTTGAGTCACAAGTGCCGTACACGGGAAGTAAGTCTAACCAGAATAACCCAAGAGTGAAAACACAGAAGGACAGACTGAAACCAAAGAGGTAATACGCCATATTAATCTGGGTCAGGTCAAAGGCTGAGCCCCGAGATCCTGCTTTTGCCTGCACATTCTTCACACTTCGCTCCATGTATGCATTGGTCATTGTTCCAGGGATCTGCAAAATGAAATCGACAAACGAATTAAATTGAATGAAGCTTATAAGCCGAATACAGCATTCTGGCTTATATAGGATACTATAGCAATCGGAATCAGACCCTGATATCCCAATCTTACCAATCCCAGGACGTAAGTCATAGGCCATAGAATACCAGCAATGCCACGTGCTCCTCTATCCTCGCTGTGGCTCGATGTACTTTCCAGCGATGGGAAGATAGTCGGCAGCAAACAGAGAAACTCAGCTCCCACGATGACTGTGGCGCAGACTAGCTTACGACGCGTCGGTTTGCGTCCTATGATGAGGAACCTGGGTGTACATTACGATCATGTAAATAGGTGCGCAGCAACTCAATGGTTTCACCTTGTAATGAACTGTATAGGAACGATGAAGTTGCCAAATAGAGCAATGAGGTACGGTGCCGAGCGCGTGCCACTTAGTGAGAAGTTAATAATACAGGATGATACAGCCATTGACATTCCCACAAACAGGAAATTCAGTTTCGGGTGTTCTCTTTCAACATCCGAATAAGTCTTATCAATTGGTCGGAATAAGCATAGAGCTCCAAACAGGATGCCAAACAAAGTTGTTGGTAGAATTGTTTGTGAGAGAACTGCAAAATACGGATCTATCACATTGGTTGCACGCTCAGACGATGAATTGGAGCTGTTAGTAGTTGAGTTCCACGTCACTTCAAGGGCATCTAACCACAGAGGTGATGCTATGAAGGTCACAATTCGGCAAGTTAGCACCAGTACACTGAGTAGCAGCGAAATACAACGGAAAGCCATACTGTCTATTTATGCTCTTCGGGTTACTTGTCGAACCCTCGCCACAATCCTTGGTGAAGCAATATTTGGATAATATTATATATATGACTTCCGCGTTTTTATATGCTGTGATCCAAGTAATGCTATAATCCAAAGAATAGACTTTTTTCATCCGCCAGCATTCACATGATTTTGAAAGGTTAGTGTATGTTACACTGAACCAGAAACCGTTTTGTGGAATGCAAGTATGATGCGACGGTGGTTATGAATATGTCGTAGCTATGCTGATAAAAAAAAGTCCATAGCTATCGCCCAGCTGAATATAAAGACCATTGAGTGTTGTACAGTAATATATAATACTGGAGTTAAAGACCCGATGCTATAGCGCGATAGGCGGCCTATCACATGAAAGATAACAACGATAACATCAGATAGTTCACGTTGCACATGCGCAGTAGGCCTACAGATACCATCGCATTTGTATGTACTATTATTACATGTGCACTCTGGACTATAATTAATAGCGATTTCCTATCTCTGTCGTTGTTACAACCACGTTGTTATGTAGGATTTCCTTGTGCGTTCGACGGCAACAGAACAAAACTATTTTTATTGTTATAGAATGCCAATTAATTAGTAGATCAATTTTATAAAACGAAACAGCCATAATTCAGCAACTAAAAATGATCGCAAATCAAGCATTTTCGGCCAATGCATGCATGCCATATTCAAATAATTAAACCGCCATCCATATTGCAACAACACGGCACCATGTGCTCGCCAGTCACCACTGCATGATCTGCTAACACGCGAACACAATTCACTAATTTGGGATTGTTGCGAATTGCTGCCAAAGCCTCTGAAATGGGGGAAATTCTCATCTCACAAAAGCTTACGTGCATGCTATATATCGTGTGTGCTTGTCTTAATTTCTGGAGAACCACCATCTCGGTCAACCCCGCAAAAGAAAAATACAAAAAATACTAGCATTCAGTTGACCCGGCACGATAATCCAGCCTCGAGCAACCGAGTCCAGATAACGGCGGACGCCACGGGTAGCGCAAAATGGGGCGGGGCTCCGCCCAGCTGAAACAACACATTTTCTGCATCCCAAGATGATTAATTTTTACGATAGAACATTACGAGAGAACTGACTTATGGTTCAGACTGTACATGATTGTAGATGCATGCATGAATATGATCGTTACAATTAGCATTGAGGAAACCTATGACCATAATAGTATTATATGCACACGTTGTATGCTGTGGAAGTCGAACTTTGCATAACTTCCGGTTGCCGCATGGTCCTCGATTCATGATTATAAGAGCATAGGTGTACTGGCTTTCAATCCAGTACAAAAATATAGTTCTTCTATATAGTATGTCTATATTTTCTTGCATACATTATGTAAGTGGAAAATACAATCACACATACGTCACACCTATAAGCCTTGTTGAGTCTTGTGTTATTCTTTTATACATTTTTTTTCCGTGGAGATATTTGTGAATAATGATATAATAATGAGAACAAAACATTCAACAACATTTATTTTCTGCAGTTATAACAATATACAATTTAAATATTGATCGAATGAAGTGCGCTGATACACACCATATTTTGATCGTAACTTGGATATCATATACCGGGTGGTTCAAATAATCATCGTTGTGCTACCATATGCAAGCTTACGCTCATCCCAAACTGAATATTCAAGGCAGGCAACTTCTAGGTATAAAACATTGAGTGAGGTTTGAGAGGATTAAAATTTGCCAAATTATTGTAATTATTTGAGTTATAAGTCATGCATGAAATGAAATTGAGTTATAAGTCATGCACCGCTTTTGGGTTTGTAAAACTTGAAAAGTCCATGGTAGCGAAAAAATATTTGCATTCAAGGTGAAATTATGTTTAAAATTGTAAGATAAAAAAAACAAAAATAAAAAACAAACAACAGAAAGCATCTGCTGCTGGAATCTAATTGTTTTGGAATAGTGATTTGGTGATAAGGATTTTATTTAATTCGATTACAAAATAAATGACTAGAGAAACTGAAGGTAATCCATTAAGTCACATTGAACAAATATCAGTGCTCTGAGAAAAAAAAAGCCGTTTCAAGAAAGCGTGTACAAAGATACAAATCAGATTATTATAAAATCACGTCTTATACAATGTAGTACGTAGTCACCAATTATTGCGCAGCAGATGCGACTAAAATTATAAAAAAAAAAAAAAAAATTAAAAAATGGGGAGCAGAGTGGATGTGTATAAATTATCATAGAAAGAAAGAAAGAAAGAAAAAAAAGAGTATTGAAGAAAATTCATGAGTAATTAAAACAGGTATACGTTGCTGAGATTAATTCAAGTGAGAAAACACGAAGAGTATGTTTAGACATCTGTATACATAGCTTTGGTCCCATTTAAAAGCCACATTAAACAGTGGGGTAATATGTAGATATCAATTAGATAAAAACAAGATTCACACCTCGCAATGACTCACGTGCATACAATAAAATACCATGCAATTACTTTTGAATATGGAATGTTGATTTCGTGAAGCTTACTCAATGCTTAACTGTACCCGGTCATCATTGTATCATAGATTAGTTTTTCTCGCGTTGACAGCATTTAGCAAAGGCTCGATACATGGGTTTCAGAGACCCTACCTCATTTTGAGGTCCAATGACACCCATGATTGTCGAGAAGAAGATACAAGCGAAGAGAAGAGAAAGTCCGATAGTTGAAAACATGAAAAGTCCAAACTGGGTGAAGAAGAGAATCTGTGCGAAGAGTAAGAAGAAGGACGCTCCCAAGGTCGTGAATGCTCCTGAGACAATGGAGATTCCGACCTCCTCGAGCATGTCGTGCAGCCGTCCAAGACGGTCGGTGTGGAGGGAGCGACTGTATCCCTCCGCTAGATGTACAACGTAATCGACTGACAAACCCACAACCAGCACAAGATTGAGAGATTCCAACATCTGGATTACGGTAGAGAAGTTAGACTTATGTGTCATGAGTACGAGACGTGACTAACCCCCAGTTTCCAACCAGCCATCGGGATGACACCAATCACACAAGTGATCACGCAGCAGATTGAGAAGGTGGCGAGGAGTCCGGTGATGATGTTGTGTGTGGCTATGATGAGGATGGGCAGGGCGCAGCATAACCCTACCATAATACCCATCACTGCGGTTGACACTAGTTTCTGAAATTACATGGTGGGCCATTTCAAATCACCGTCTGGCTCAAGACCAACCTTTTGGACTTTGAGGCTATGCCAGGCGTATCGATCATCCCGGGCTGTTGCTTGGAAACCACCTTTGAGTGAATCTGGGAGAGTTTTAACCTGTTCCTTCATCCACTCTTCCCAGTTGTCTCTGATGGGTAAACCTTCTTCATAAGCCAGAGTAGATGACCGAAGAGTAGTGTTGACCGTGATCGAGATGTATCTCAGTTTTGTGCCGTAGTCGTACATGATGCCTGTTAAAACCCATGCTATAGCCAAAATTATCAAATGAAATTCCACAAACTTCTGCCAAGGCGGTCAGCGGGAGTGGTCACCGATTGTGTATGTACCCCATCGGGAACTTCTCCAAGAAGTTCGCCAAACTTCAGCATGGGGTCTGCTGTATTTGTAACTTGCACAAATCCATTGTGTAGCCAGTATGACATGCCAACCTGTATAGCGAGTTACATAAAGTATAATATGTGTGTGCTTTATGACTTACGGTGAACCAGTCCAAGTAGCCAGTAGCATCTGCTATCGGTTTCTGATAGATTTTAGGATCGCCAGTCATAACCTCGTTAGCTTGCGTTTCCAAAAAAGGAACACCCCCTTCAGTTTTCCCCTGGAAAGAAAAATTAAATAAAGTAAATCAGTATCAATGATCCGACTCAGCCTGAGGAGTAAACATTTACCTCGTAGAAAGTTTTCATATTTTCAATGAAACAATCGACCTCAGGTTTGCCATCCAAGAGGCTTTCTTTAATACGAAGATTTTTGATGGTCTCAACATCAAGATCTCTTATCTTCTGACACAAAGTCTGCAGAGAAATACGCTGTCATTCTGGGATGCTGATAACTATGCGATATAGCTACCAAGAGGGCATCCTGAGATTCCTGGGTATTCAGACTGAAATCTTCATCCCAAACAGTTTTTCCAAAACAATCTGGGTCCGACTTGTGACATTCACTCAGATCCTGATTCTTTAGACCCCAGACCAGGCGAACTTGAACCTGGTCATTGGATGAACCCCCAAAAGAAAAGAGATTAGCCCTCCAGCTCAAGAACTTGCCCATATTGCTGTCATCTGGCAGAAATTTAGTCTGGAATGTAATAGGAAAGGTAATTTCAATTTTGAAAAATAGAAATAGGAAGCTTACATCTTCATCGTTGACTTCGAGCAAGGTGGCGTAATATATGAAGATAGCCAGAATCACGCCAATCAGTGCCAGAATGACCCAGCGGATTACCTTGTGAGTGATGAACTCGAAGTACGGTCCCCGGAAGAAACGAACAACAAAGTTCTTCCGCTGGACTGGCATGCCTGGAGGTGGGATTTCCCTGTCCCCGGCTGCATGTACCATGGCCTCTCGAGGACAGCAACAACAGCACTTGTACTTTTCCCAGTAGAGGTGGTAGGTGACCACGACGGTTGGAATGAAGAGAATTACCGACAGGTAATTGACCCCGACCAGAATGCCAGCAAAGACGCCAAACGAACTAATACCAAGAAAGGGGGAGCTAGCACTGCAGATGAAAGCAATTGCGGTGGTCAACGATGTAAACAACATGGCGACCGAGGCTTTGCGATAACAGTCACTCAAGCGGTGTGCCACGGAGGGATATTCATGATGCCCAGTTCCTTTCCAGTTGTCGAAGAACACAAATACATCATCCGCTCCAATTCCAAGAATTATGAAGACAGCAAGTACGTGGAAAATGCCAAAGTATCGAAAGTCCAAGAAACAGCGGTAGACGATATTGGCTCCAACGAACGAGGCGAAGATGCTGAAGACCGACCATAACCCAACCCAGATAGATCCTGTCTGAACACAGATGAACACGGCAATGAAGATCATGCTACCGATGGCCAGCGCCATATCCATGAAAACCTGGCTCGTGATGAAGAGGATGATGAGAGTTATGCTGCTGTAACAGAACTCCATTGCACCCACCCCAGATTCAAAGTACTCGTTGCCCTTTGTGAGGAAAGACTTTCGCATGAAATCCTGCAGTTTCTTTTGTTGTTCGTCTTCGTTATCAGTGGTGTTCGCAAAGCCATCAAGGGGAAATCCGAACTGCATGAGGGAACTCGTGATCTCAGACTGAGCAGTATCATTATTGATGACATAATTTCTTCCCAGGAAGGACTGAAGCTGAACTTTGAACCGATCATCTTCATTAGCGAGGTTTATGACTTTCACGATATTATCAAAGTTTGGATCATTGAATAGAGGATTTAGAACAGCGTAAGACCCATCAAAATAGCGAAGAATCGAACTAGGCTTACTGCATCCACCCGCAGCTCTAAGCTTACAATATTTGGCTTGGAAATCAGCATCATTGAAAAAATCATCCTCAACTTGTTTGATTTTCTTGAGGTTTTCTTGTGTGAAGACGTTGCCTCCTTTCTCACGGAAATTCAGCTGTAAGAAATCAGCAGGGACTGATCTTGGAGACTCAGTGTTATCCTCAGACAGACCCCGCACAATGATACCAGTTTCTTCATCACGTTTAGACCATGCAAGCCCCCGGAGGAAGTCATCATCATCCAGGATGTTGAGAGGGAGTTGGTCGAACGATATAGGCAGGATATCATAACCTATCCTCACAAGAACAGCCGTGATGAAGAGCATCATTATATGTAGACCTAACGTAACTCCTGCAACCAGAAAGACAATACGATCATACCAACTTTAGGACAGACATTGTAAGCTTACCGAAAGTGGTCTTTGGATAGCTGGCCATAATTTTACAAATAAACAGAGGGTCCTTTTCGCGTTTGGCTTTCTGGGCCGCTTCTACTTCTGAGAGTTCTTTGGTGGGCGCTGGCGCTGTTCCATTGACAGCTGGTTGAGGCAAACCATTCTCTGCTTTTGCTTCCCCATCTGCATTGAATGCTGGGTTCGCATAGCCTACTTCACTCTGTAAGTTCAGGAATGTTATTGATTTATTTTGCTTTGAGGCGATCACCACATGACTGTTTCAAATATAGTCAGGAGCTTGCGTAGGCTTTCGCAACTATACGGGTAAATGCATTGCCACAATTCCACAATCAAAGATGGTGAGTTAGCACTACAATGTTGTACAAGTTCAATTTTAGTGACATCTTAGAATATGTATTGTCTGAACGTGACGAGATTGACTGATATGGGGTATGTCGGACACAAGTTACTATAACCATGGTGACATGTGGTCACAAGTCATGGTCGGGCATAAAAGCTCAAATAATACACTTAATTGTACAGGCATACGTTACTCTAGCAATATGTATATATCGATACATGTAGAGTAACGCCCACGCAAATATATGTGTAACATACCTGTAATCAATCGATCATTCCAGCTCACCAATGAGCACCGCACGAATTTATAAATAGATCAATATTAATACATGTAGAATAATGGTGCCCATAGTCATATACAATTATATGTCTTATTGGTGTCCTTAAAGCTGCGCAAACTGAGGATTTGGGCGCTATTCTGAGTCCAGAATTCGAAACCATTTCTCGCATATAATATGAGGGAATAATAATAAATTCCAAATAAATTGGTACACGTATATGTATGCCTGTTTTAGTCAATCGAATTCTCAATTATATAAGGCCTGAGCTGCTGCTTGACCACATGAAAGGGATCGGCGCAGCGGACGGCAGTTTTAACCAGGCCATAGCATTGGACTTGCTGGACGATCAATTGCATGAGTAGCTACAATTAACTAGGTGCTTGCCGTTGAGAATTCGGGCATAAATTAAGTGTTATACAACGTCGAAATGAACGAAAACTTACCATGCTGGCGTCTTTCGTTATCCAAAATCAAACGGTTTTCCTGGATATGTTTTCGGCCATCAATTACCTATAATGGAAAACAGAAGATGAGTTTCCACGACTAGACTTCTGAGCAGCACCTGTCAATGTCTAGAGATGAAGCGGTGGAATGAGGGTTACAGGTAAGCGTGCTGCTTTAAGAACCATTTTGTCTACCTAGCCATAACGAGAAACGGAATCGAGTGCACAGCTAGCGTAGCAGCTCCTTTGAAGGAGGAAGCAAAGAACAGATATCTTGAGTGTCTTGGGAAAAATTCTAGTACTCACTCAAGTTTTATGCCGCGCGTGAGGGTACCACGGTAGCTAGTATATAGGTGATGGGAAACCATTGTTTTTTTCCCTTGAAGCAACGAGGAGAGCGAATTGCTAGGGAACGTGAGATCCTAGAGGTCATGCAATGCGTTCACGACTCCGCGTATTTCAATGTGGTTGAGATGGGGCTACATTTGGGTATATATCCTCTGTGAAAATCAATCTTTTATGACATCGCTATTATGTGTATAGGCAGACATAAAACTCGATAGCACCCATGCAGTAAGGTAATAAGACCAAAGTGCGAGACACATTTTTTTCTTCTTTCATAATGATCTATTTCGGGAACACAAGTACTGGGGTGGTGCAGCGAGAGGGGTGCAATGATGACTAATCTGATCAAACTTATTCGTCATTTTTCTTTCAATCGTGGGACCATCACGTGACCTGAGATGACGTCATTATATATGTAGTGAACTTGTAGATGTGTGTACGGATTGACCCTGCACTCCATATGCTGAGATCCATGCGATAAAATTGACAATGCCGTGATCTACAGGCACGCGCACTTTAGAGGAGGCCACAGTAAGGTCGATCGGGAAAGCTCTTGAAGATGCTGAGTGCATCTTCATGGGGAGTGAAGGGAGAATTAATTCAAGGCAAGAAGTCGAGGTTTCCTCTCAGGAAAAAAACTTTACTTGTTGAGCGGAATATGATATATATATTCTCCAGGCACCAATTACAGAGAAATACACGTGCAGGAAATATGACGGACGCTAATTAAGCCGATTTCCTTGGGATATAGGTTGACCTAATCGATAAAACAAATGCAACAACGTGCCCTGTGTTATTTACTGCGAATCCAATGCAACACCCTTTTGACGAGATTTTCTCGAGATATTTATATGACTATTTTTCATTTTTCTATTGTGTCATTTTATAAGTGATCCAAAATTCCCCACAACATACTGAAATATTTCTATATATAATAAGCATTATAAACTCAGAGAAAATACATGTTATTCTTTGAGGAATTAACGATAGAATGAACAAATTAAAATTGCCAAGATATTTAACTAAAATTGATTAGTAATTAATATCCTTTATGTAATAGTATTTACATGTATCTGCCATATATCTCTCGTCTTTTATTTATTCATAATACGTATTTGGTTTCTTTTGGCACAACGTGTACGTGTAACCTGAAACACACTTACGATATCAAACGAGTTCGTTTTTGTCTTTGCGTGTCACTGTGTACCTTCTTTTCGAGGGTAATATAACGATATAAACGCTTTCGTAATGTGAATCGACCGATTTATATAACACTAGAAGCAGCGAGTGCCGCGTACCATGTTTGCTTATGACATAAACACAACAGACTCACAGGTGCAGAGATCACAGCAATACTAAGAAATGGGAATATGAGGTTCATGTATTAAACAATCATTCCCCCAGGGATCGAACTTTTGATGGCATAGACAGACCATTTGAGTTTAAAGCACTTCTTTGGTTATTAACAACAATGCATGTATTATGTAATCAATAACTCTGTATACTGTATATAGCTTACATATACATTATATTGTATCGATCTCGGAGAGGGAATGATTGGCACAAAAGTTAAGCATCCGGTTTCTCACATGGGTCGGGTTCTGTTCTGCGGAAGCTCGACCAAAGCTTAGGTAAGTATGCTGTGATCTTTGTGCATAATAATATTATAATAAGTCAATTAATTATTCCAGTGCATGCATCTTAGCAATGCATGGGTTGATCACAATGGTGAAGGTCTCTTAAGGATACTGTCATACCTGGGTCATACTCGTGGCCTTACTTATCAAAGCTGTTGCCTATACATGCAGATGTATATACATAAAATGTACAACTAATCCGAAATGTCAAGCATTCATGTGATACATAGTAATGCTATGCTTTAATGCGTCTATTGGCGATTGACTGTCCATTACGATGCAGCGTCTAAAAGCTTTGTCAATTCGTTCATTCCGTACAGCGCCCAAGATGACAACCCCGTAGCTCAATAAAGATATCGTCACTCCCGCAAAAACTAACATTATCGGAACGATAGGGACAGACATATTGCTGTGTACTCATAATAATAATACACTTCATGGTTCCAGAATGGAGACTCAATGACTCACTGCTTTCTAGAATATTTGGTATAACGTCTGTGATACGTACAAGTATACAGTACAAGTATACGTACAAGTATACGGTGCGTATACATGTAGTGCTGCAGACTGTGGCATTTCTAAAACAGCACTGTTTGTCAATTGTACGATTGAGTGAGTTCATAAAATTTATTTTGATTAACATTATATTTATTTTACGTGTACAAGGAAATCTTCAGAGACAATGAATATATTAATATAAAATATTGTGAGCCGAAATCAAACTAATTAGAGCATTCATGTACTCAATAATATATTCCTATCGTTTTTGGCCGCAATTGATGCAATCAATATCAGCTTTCAGATGTCCTGGTCGTTCGTGGCTGGATGTCAATTGTTATTAAAATAGTGCAGAGAATAGTTGAGGATCAATGCATGTGAATTATTGAGATACTGAGAAATACTGTGCAATAATCATCGATGCATGTGAATTATTGAGAAATACTGTGCAATGAGCAAGATAAACACAGCGATGCATACGATAATTTGTATGGGACTCGTTGGTCAGTCCTCAAAATATACTAGTAGGTAGGTATGGAACTAATTTATGAATTTGATTATATGTGGTACGGACGACAAAATTCAAGCCCAACTGTTGAAAGAAGACAAAGTTTTCATGCTGCTGTATCAATAAATTAGATGCTAACTTGGAATTCTGTGGAATTTAATGAATATTGGGGAGTTCAAACATTCTATAGATGGGTTAAACGAAAGCCCGAAACGAGGGGGGGGGGGTTGTACATAAAGCATAATTAATTATCAATTTCAGGAACTGTTAGATTAACCAAGAGCAACAAAAAATATGCATATCAGCATGTTTCAGCCTATCAGCATGCATGATAATCAATTTCATAGGCTAAGGTTCTTCTTATGTTCTTCAATAATTTACTTGGAATACACATATACCTATACTAATGAGTATATCTGCATATATGAAATACCTATACTAGTTTGTATATATAGGGCTAAGAAGTGGAGGTTGGTATGCAATATTATGTATGTATTGGATCATGTCGGAGAGCACGTCAACCTTTTAATGATGTTGACGGCAATCGGTTTAGCAGCGTTCTATAAATAAGGAATGATTTAACATATTTTCCCCTTAACACAGGTGTGCTTCTCTTTTGGCAAACACGACACCGTTGTCAATCAGACAACGACAAGAGACACTGTAAATGTCATGCACACAAACGTCTCGATTATGACTAAGCATATAGGCCTTGCCGTAGGGAAACGAACCGACCGACTTCACTCGTTTGATCAATGCTTACTGAAGCAGCAGAGCGTGAATTTTATTCAATTTGCACGCACCAATCCAATGAATGACTGCAATGAATTTTCCATAACAAATAACGTGTGCTACAGTTTAACAACTATACCTATACAGATATTAAACACCCTGTACATGTACATGGGGTAATCTCCCATGAGATATAAGGTTGCAATAAAGTGGAAGCCAAATATATACCTGGTGCTCTGCCATCACAATTGACACAACAGCCATCAACAGTCTTGATCGATCGGACAATGCACCATCTTAACGACTGGGAGCTATACGATTCCGCCCTACACCTGCATGCTACCATGGAAACACAACGTGACCCGAACGCATGATAATAACAATAACAGAAATTGCGGGTTTTATGTTGTCATTGCGCATATATAATGTAGCGATCAACTCAGAAATGAAAATTATAAGACGGACCAACTTTCAACCACCCGACTTTAAATAATTCGCTTCGGAGGTGAGGTGCATATCACGTATCGATCCAATGAGGGGTAGAACACCTATGCAGTTCCATACAGCCACTCACCTGAGTACTTATAACATCCGTTCACTGAACGCCACCGTGGGTATTCATAGCTATGAAGCCAGCAGGCAGAAGACTTCTCTTTTCAATGACGTTCGACGGCCATCGAAATCACGCGCCCCACATCGAGCGCACTGGGCCGGATCGATGCCGTGACATCATCGCCTTGGAAATGAGGACTATCTAAGCCAGCGGGTGCGAGCGATCGACACACATTCTGACCCTGCTGCAAATCGATAAAAGGGGGTAAAAACATTATGGGGTTAATTTGCAGCACAGTAAGGGATCAGACAGCTGTAATTATTGCAGTATAAGGACATCTCATAAAGATCAACGGAATAATTTAACCTCATTGATAGCGCATATTTATACACAGACCTGCATCCTGAACCTTTGAAGTCAGTCATGCGTGACTTTTGAATAATTATGTGACTTTCACTTCAAGGTTTAAATTTAGTTTAGCACTTGCCTATTAAGGTTAGTATATAATATATCCTTAACACATCTACTAATACCTGTATAAGGATATAATATTATGCAAGTATTCAGACCTTACGGTCATCACGATTGTATTAATTATGCCATGTGGATGGTAAATTAACGCGTACGTATGTGACCAACCCGGGCCCTTGTCTTCGTGATCGTTCGTTAAAATTCTGAACTCCATTCCATATACCTTTCATTCTCATTAAAGTATTGAATGCAGAATTATATTAATAATAAACTAGAAATAAATGTACTTTGTTTTCCCCTTGGACTTCTGACTTCTTTCTCGTAGAATATACAAGGCATACTTGTTTCATGTTTTAATGTATTCTTTTATTCCATGAGAGGTAATTATCCCCTTTTAACGGTTATGAAAAACGTAACAGAACGAATAAAATTATTATTTTATTCTTCATTTAAATAAAATAAAATGACATACTGCTATATGCAGCCACAAGACGCATATTCCATGCAAAGCTCGTTTCAATGACTCACCCAAAATGGCCAAGCTGAATGATGTTATGCTGCACTTCTTTACCACCACTTTGTCTACAGACACAATTGGTCTCGTTAAGGCCAAAAGTAGTCTATCTATATTCTATGTTAAAAACAAAACTTAAAAATTAACTAAACTGTATCAATTATTCTAAAATTTTACTACCAAGTTTGGATTGACTATGTTATTCTGCGCCCATCTATATATACACAGAAATCAAGTAAAAAGTAAAGTTTGAATGATGGAGGAACATTTATATGCGAGAGTTGAGTGATCGTGAATGGAATAAAATCACATCTTCTATCCGTGAGAATCGTGTTCACACTGCTTTAATTGGATCGTGTAATTGTCCGCCGCTTAACAACGTATTCAGTTCCACCCTACTTACTGACCTGGTTAACTCGGGTGCCCAAGTTGGAAGAACTTTATATATATAATGTTTATTCATCGAAATACATTACACGGGCGTGATCCATGCATTTCATTTAGGGGAAAAAAAAAAAAAAAAAAAAAAAAAAAAAAACAGAACGAACAAAAGAATAATAAATTCAACAAGTAGAATAAAATGAAAAGAAGAATATGTTAATTACAACAAAGTTCTTCGAGAAACATAGTAAATTCACAAGTTGTCCAACCGTTATTAATTAATCCGTTGCTATCTCGCAAACGGATTAAATCTCTGATGACGCCACCAAGACTTTGCATGGCGTCATCTACAAAAAAATAATTGCCGCGTTCTTGTGGTAAAATTATACTCGGGGATCCGAAACTTTGGTATCCCGAGCTTTGAACATAAACAAGAAACATTGAAACTAAAAACAGATAGGCTTCCTGATAAAACAGAGGAAAGACAGGAACGAGTAAGAATATTAACGCTTTTAACAATGCCCTGTAAAAACTTAGCAAATCGGTTCAAAATTTGATTAATGAAAGGAACATCTTGACAGATAATATGAATGAGATCACAATGAGAAGATTAAAAAGGCGGCGTAAACACTTTCGCCAACATAAATGTATCTTCTCGATATTTGAGCTATTTAAATGCCACAACTGGCAACCGTATAAAGGCATACAATATGTTTTAAAAAGACGATATTTGACCTCAATATCAACACAAGGAAATAATGTACATAAAGAATTACAATGCATGACCATATCACGAATACATTTTTTAACTCTAATACAATCAGAATTAATTCCAACTGAATTACCAAGGTGGATGGCATTATCTACCGAGTGGACAATCGCTCCCATGCATGAAATGGTAGTAGGTATGTGCCCTTGTTTATTAATAGCGACAAGTTGACTTTTCGCACGATTAAACTTAATATCTAAATCCCTTGCCACGGTGTTGACCTCTTGCAACATAACTTGAAGAGCATGTTTTGTGGGAGCAAGCAAAGTGAGGTCATCAGCATAACTTATAGCACCGCTGTAATGACCGTTTAAATGACAACCGAGTCGTTTTTCTTTCAATTGTTTAAAGACGGAATCGACATAAACATTAAAAAGGGTCGGTGAAAGCACTCCCCCCTGCTTGACTCCG
>KB308581.1:8757-32768 GCA_000328365.1 Capitella teleta | reverse complement strand
AGAAAGAGAAATGGAGATGACAAGACCAACAGGTAAAACTAAAAACAGGGCTTTGACATTCCTATTTTTACCTGTATACGAGGGTTGTTCGAAACGTTCTCAGCCTAACACAGAACGCACAATACTAGAGACGTGAAATTTGGAGGTTATATAGAAAGAGCAACTATTCACATTTCACAAGATCACACGTAGCTTTATTATTTCCCTGACACTTCTAGTTTTTGATTGAGCGCGCTTATACCGATGTCACTATCAAAGCCTCATTTCGGGTGGCAAAAGCTCGTTTGATTTGTTGGCCTCTCATAACACTTTCTCACAACATCTGAACGCTGATTTTAATTGAGTGCACTGCTTGGCTATTGACTTTGCTGTGATGAAAATTAAATGGAATTCTGTCAACAACAAATATATTTAACACGAAAATTGCGCTTGCGGGGGGGGGGGCATAAAAAATTCGCACGAATTAGTGAGTAAATCAGCATTTTGCCGCATTTTGCCATAATGCTGACCCATGCTCTACTCAAATTGGCGCCAGAGGTGATCACGTGATTTTCCGAAGAAACCCACCCCCCCCCCACACACACACACACTGTTCTTGTATTATTCATCTGGAAAGCTAACCAAAATTCTAGTCAAATTTCAACTTAATGTGATAATGCGTTCTATGTTAGGCGGATAACTTTTCGAACAACCCTCATACGTGTATCTGGAAAGTTAGCCTGCTTTTACTATAAATCATTCAACACCTGCTTTTGTTGTCTGCTGACTCAGCATTCCTATAAGAACTCCAATGTAAGAGAGATTTCTCGTTTTCCCGGATATAATGAAATATAATTCGCTCTCGGATTGTAATTAAATGGCACGATCAATTCCTAGCTGACAACTAGGTGCAAACTCGAATCCTTACCACAAATTACGTCCTATACGTTTCCATGGTCGTGAAGGTGACTCTCCCAATTTAGAACATTTCCGATGAGATAGCAAAGTAGACTTGCTCAAACAAGGATTTTGTTGCTTCACTTCTTTGATCAAGTAGCACCCGTACCTGTCTTCTGTCTGATGCCTAGCTGTCACGTGGCGTTGATGACGTGAGCTTGAGTCTGGCTTTCAAAGTCGACTGCGATGTCTGTGGATTGGCTTATCGGGTGGACGGCCGTCTCGGGTTCGATTCCCGGTGTGTTAACTCGCCTAAACAAAAGCGCTTCTATATATGCTTATGCCTAGATATGGTAAGATTATACAGTTTTTGATTTTCTCCTCGGTATGTCAGGAATAGTGGCTGAGAATGAATTGAAGGACGGTTGACGGTTAAAGTGCACTGCAATCAGGATCTGATGCAACGAATAGCACATTTGATCCTGATCAATATACAAAATAAATTATTTAAACGCAGGTGCAAAACGTGAAGGTAATTTATTAATGTACGAGATTTCCAATTCGATGAAAGATTCGGAATATAAACAATTAAACATGCCTTTGCCAGATACTTCTTATCCCATATTTAGTCTTAGTTCCTCGTCTAAACACCCACATGCAGTACTCAAGTGTGCAGGCACTGCATGTGGGTGTATGGAAGTACAGTAATATGTACTAGCAATGAATGCAGCATTTAAAGAGGTGTTAACCCAAAGTGATTGCTCCCAGGGTGGTGGATTCCACCTGTTGACTCTGCTGTTGTGTGTTGTTGCCATGGTTACATGAAGCTTCCTATGTTTACATGTGCGATTAGCATGCAATCATTGGTATTCTGAGATATTAATTGCATCGTGTATGCATTTCATATTGGTCAAGGGACTCCATGCAGACCACGAAATAGTGTTATCGTGTGACGCACACTGAAGTTAAATACAAGAATTATAGGTCACTAGTACGAGGGTTGTCGGGAAGAAGTCCTTGATCCAAAAAGAATATCGATTTCTCAGGGAGATTTTTCCCCTCATGACAACCATGTTGGATCACGAAACGAATTCTTGTTCGAACTCGTGAATTTTTTCTTCCTTATAAATGTGGGTAATGTCCATTACATCGAATATACCTGCTCAATGGGCGAACAATTAATTGAATTTGTAGGTCAGGGCGGATTCACCCTCATCCAGTAGAGTTCAATAAAATTGGCTGGAATAAAAGAGGTCACCGAAATCCAGCGGTGGTTTTCGGTCAGAATTGATTAAAGATATTCTTGATTGCCGGTCAGCAACTGAGGTCAAGGACGCTACATCCTTCGACCAGTCTAACTGTCTAAGCAATCTCTGGCATCGTTTTCCATCGATAGCTCCACTGGTCGTCGGTTTAACCGACTCTTTTCATTTAGTTCAGAGGTGAGAGGTTATCTAGGGACCAGCAGCGGCCTGGTCATGAGTTGTTCATGTCTGTCGGACGCATAACAAAACGTACAAAACGCACTCAAATATTTAGTTCGGGATCGGTTCACAAATCCGAATGCCTCACAATTAAGGCTTAATTATGTCTTAATTAGTGAGGGTGGCGCTTTTGGGAACGTGGCAGTGCCTCTTGTAGTTGCGTTCTGAAAAAGCTATAATCTGCAATTTGTCGACATTTTGCTTTTGCCTAATAATAATGAATATATATTGCCTAATTATACATTTAGTATTGGTTATTAAATCCCTTTAAAAGAATGTGCCCCCTGCCAATTCAATAGACAATAATGACTACGAAGTTATGTGCAGTACATAGTGCATGTATGGATTAATTTTATGACATTTCCTATCATATTTGGGCGAGTATCATGACGCACGAGTGGTAAGTGAAACATAACGTTATGATTGGTGAAATCAAGAGCGTCACTACTTGTTAATCAGCCAGTGTGTGGTATCGACTAACGGGTTAAACGGTCTCTGGAGACTGGACTACAAGCCCCGATCAGCAGTGATCTCAACTCCTGATCTAGGGGTTTGTTCAATAGTCATAACGCACTTTTTTTCTACAATCATAACGCACCCATAAAATAACAATTAAGAAAAGAATAATAAAAGACGAGGAATGACATAATATTTTTATTCTCAATGTGGATAATTTCAGCCGTCACACAACCAAAATATTCATTGTATTTACATGAGGCAAAACGTTGATATTTCCGAGAGAGAAAAAAAAAAATTGTGATTTATACAAATATAATTAATTATAAACAAATCAACAGAAAAGGGCCTGGAATCAAAATTTGAATCAATCAATATGGACTTTCATTTCTTCACTTTGCTATAATATAGAATAATTACGATTCAAATAATTACACAGTATACATTCACTCCCCCAGCAGTGGACTAAAAACATTGCAAGAAAAAACAAATTAAATTGAACAAAAATTTGTATTGGAAAAAAAAAATAAAGAAAAAAAAATATTGCTCAAAGAGTGGTGCGGTAACAGACGAACACTGAACACAGGGTCACGGGGTCATTATAAGGTCATTGATTATGCAATTATTAAAGACCCTTGTCTGACTAGCGAAGTCTGATAAGACGGTTTGGCAAACTTTGGAAAGGAGTGCACGCGAAGAGAAGAACAGGAAGTAGAATGCCGTCACTTCCTCTGAAAATTGAACTTTTATTACGTCCTTCTTTTGTAAAGAGGCATTTAGAAAAAAAGAAAGGAAAAAGGAGGAAAAAAGAAAATGATACAACACAATCACAGTCAGGCTTGCTCACTGCAGGGAGTTGCGCAGAATTCTTGAGAAAAAAAAAAGTTTTTTTGGTGATTTAACAAAAAATGAAAATAAAAAGTAAAAACATGGAAGAAGAAGTGCAAAAAAAAAAAATATAAAAATTATGAAATGACACAATTGGTGAAGGGATGGAATGCAAATCCTCCCTCAGTTCAAAGTTCATGGAATGTTGAGAAAAAAAACTCTTGTCGCCATATTGCCGCACGTCAAATGATTCACCCACAAAAAGAGTCTGTTTCTCTTTGAACCAAATATTCACTGTTATTCGACTATATCCTCCACGCTTAGGTCATCGGCTGAAATAATGAATATTAATAAGTGATTTGCTATACAAAAACAGCCAGCAGCGAAACTCACAGTTAGTGGCGGTAATCGGGTCAAGGTCGGCCACCTGTGCCATCATTTCTTCAAGTTCTTTCTCAAAATCATCTTTCTCTTCTGCTTTCTCTTCTGTTTTCTCAACAATTTCTTCTTCTTTATTTGTCTCGATTTCTGTCTTGTCTTTCGTTTCTTTGGCCTCTGTAACAAGGAAAAAAAATCTCTGAACATAAAGACGATATAAAGATGATAGAAAATAAGCAAATACATTGATTTAAAATGCGGTTGAATCAAACAGCAATTTACCTGTGGATGAAGCCACGTCTGCAGCTAGAGCGAGTTCCGGCCTCACTCCATTTGGAGCAACACTCTGCTCAGAGGCGTCTCCTTTCTCCGCCCAACATTCCTTGGGTTTCGGCTCCTGAACACGGCTGACAAGGAACTTGCGCTTGGTGTTGGGGCTGTACTGCACTGTGTCATGAAGGAGGGAGGGGTCCAACACAGGGGCTAGTATTGGGTGTCCGTTTGAGGAGACCATGGGAGAAGGAGGAAATTCCTTGGGGATGACCGGGGAGGGGGTGGCGATAAGGGCCTCTGCCTCTTTATCCTCCACGATCACCGTCATGTTTTCATCCGTGGCCTTCACGATCGGTATTTGGCATTCGGGTACAAAAGCAGGGGACTCGAGGGTGCAAGCAGGGAGGGAAGGGTTGCTGAGGTCCAGCTTCATGTTGCGACTAGGACTGCCTTCCGTGCGTTCTGCTTTCTCGTCTCGATCAACCACAGCAAGATTACCCAGTGGCTCCCGATTAGGGTCAACCTGCTCCTCCTTCTCCTCCTCCTCCTCCTCTTTCTTCTCCTCCGTTTGCGCCTCTTGTAGCTGCTTCAGTGCTAACTCGTCCGCTATTCGCCGTTTCTCCTCTTCCTCCTCTCGCTGTCGTGCCAAATCGCGGTTACGCAGCATGAAGTTGGAGATATCGTTGAGCAGCCTTTTCTGCTGCTCCACATAATCTTTCATTGACTGTAAATCAAAATATGCACCAAAGCAAGGCCGTTAACAACCACTCACGCTCTCCTTCTTTGGGTCCTTATCGAGGTCGATACGAGTGACTGATTGACTGACTTTGAGGGACAGCGACAGAGCCATCAGTCCGGCCGTCTTGATGTCGTTCTCACGCAGGTCTAACCTAACCAACCGTGGACTCTCGGCGATAAACTCCGCCAACGCCACTGCGCCTGTGACGATAACAACTCTAACACAACCAGTCAAATTCACAAGGACACTCAAATACCTTCACAATTGATTTTTGATGCTTGCAAGCCAATGCGAAGCAAGGATTTGTTCTGCAAAAGTCCGTCCTTTAACCGGTGAATTCCTTCCGTCGTTAATGAGTTATGACCGAGGTTCAGAGTCTCCAAACATCGCGTGTTCATCTGCAAACGAAAACAAAATATATTTGCCATACATCCAGTAACCAGGCAACTCACCAGGGCTCGAGATAATGCCGTCATTGATTGGTACGTGATTTGATTGTTCCACAGAACCAAAGTGTTCAAACCGTGATCTAAATTCTGCTCCCAAAGGCCGTCGCACAAGTGACTGATGCCCACGTCCTGTACACCACAAAAAAAGAATATCAAACAAAGGTAATTAAACTGACTAAACAAAACCTGTAAATGGTTATTCCGCACATCCAACAACTGTAAACGATGGTTGAACTTGAGCAAGCTTCCCAACTGAATTCCGTCAGACGGCATGAGTTTGTTGTCCGCCAGAAACAGTTCTCGAACAGTGCCGTTCATTTTGAGAGCAGCCACTGATGACAACATTCCACAGTGAGAGTAAATCGACCATATGGAATGGAATCAAACCTAATATCATGAGTGTTTTGCCAGATATAATGGCATTCTCCAAGTGAAGGGTTGTCACGGAAGAACCTTGTCGCAGAGCACGACCGATGAAAGGCATCAACTGCTCGGATATAGTGCAGCCGCGTGCCTCAAAATGCTCCAAGCATGGCGTCTGTGTACAGGCGTGAAACATGGGTAGAACTCACGAGAAAAACTCACTTTCTTCAACATGCGGGCGCAAGACTGCCAGCCTCGCACGCCGAGATTTCGGTTGTAGGAAATATTGAGTCGAGTGCAGGATTCATAGTATTCAATCATGTCAAACAATGCAACAGCACTCTGTGTTAGATGACAATGAACATTCATGATGTACTTTGCATTGCATAATTCACCTCTTCATCCAAGCGTGTAGCTTCCAGGTCAAGGGTTCGGAATTGCACACGACGCAGGATCTCCTCAAGGGTCTCACAATGCCGCAATTCAAGGTGCTCGCCTGTAACCATGGCAACATAATTAATCCATTCATCCTGCACGTACGCATGCGGAGATCAATTAACATGGTTTCTTGCTATATTCAGTGCAGATGGGGAAATTGCTTGCTTCCTATAGCTGCATGGATAATTTAATCTGCTAGATGAACGATCAACTTCAAATGACTCATATACACAATCAAAATACCCATCAGCAAGCGAAGATTCATCATCATGAATTCATGAGCTCATACACGGAAAATAAAAATTATATAGCTACAGGGATAATATCATCTTAAAGATGACACTACAGAAAATAAGAAAACTGGTCAAGATATGAATAAAATCATTGCCGTGTTTCATGATCTCTAAATAGAGCCGCAACGAGAGCCTGGAAACGTTACATAATTGATTCCAAGGGAGGAAGTGCAGTGCCGCTTGTGACATAAGGTCAAAGGTCAAAGGAAGCATTGGGCTAACCAATTGGGTGGAAGGGCATGTATTGATCTGCACAGAGAGGAGCAATCAGTTATTGGATCAATAGAGGCTCTCAAAAACATCAAATCGATGCTAACGAATGAGGGATGATGCTGCTGATGGTACCACAAGCGAGATATTAAACAGGCGCTGTTCACGTCTATGACGTATATACGTAGAGTGTAGTGTGACCGTGGCTCTGTGCTGGTGACCTTCATTACAGGTGCTGATATTATTATAACAAAGAAATCTAGCTACATGTGGGTTACTGGGAAAATTTTGTGTTGCCATTTGGCCAGAATGCATGCATTCATGATTAGTAAAATATTAGGTCACGTTAGACATGAGTATAATTCTACCAGCTCATCAACCGATTCTTCTGAAGTAGGAAAACAGAGCCCTGTTTATCCAGCACAAAGACTATGCATAATTAATACATGTAAGTGAATGGGCCAGCTCCCTAATTAGTCTGATCAATCTCCTACATTCAATGAACACGGTCAAGAAGCCGAGGTTTCAAGCCACGTGTACTCGTAGTCGAAAGGACGAAGGAATTAAAACTCACCTCTCAATGTGAGAGTTTCGTTTCTATCACAGAAGTCACTTACAACCTGGAAAAGAATATGACGAATAAATTAAGGGTTGAGTTAGAGAGGGAGCGAACCAGAAGTTGCTGAAGGAGTTTGGCCATCGGTCGAACACCGTTCTTTTCACATGATTGACGATAGGCACACATAAGCTCATCCGTGGAACAGGAATCCGCTGAAATTGGAACCGGAATTATTATTTTTCAAATTCCACTGAGAATAGTAGCTGCAAGGGGGAGCTGTTATTATCATGAGAATTTCATGTACAACAGAAATAACCTAAGTTCAAGGTCATTTCAACGGAATCTAAATATAGCACTAACAACATAAACAGAACAATTAATCCTATTAACACAAGTATCGATAAAAAGGAATTTTATAACCTGACTTGCACCCTGCTGATATAGCCACCTATGGGGAGGATAAGGCTCAATGATTAACTTTCCAATGGGGACTGAATTCTGAATTTTGAACAAATTCTCTCTCTGCAATCTTGATCACTAAAATTCATCGCAAGAAACTTACTAGCCATTCAGCTAGCTAGCACAGCTAGTTTGAAATAACTTTGAAAAAATAACAATTGAATTAAAATTCAACTGATCATTAATTAACACTTTTGATCTAGCATAATATTATATGGATATCAAGTCAATCTACAATCTGAAATATTCGAATTAATTGAAAAAAAAGAAGAAGACGAATTTGAAATAAACAAAATATAAAGATGAGAATAACATGTCCCCCTTAAAGTTCATTGTTAATCTGCACTTAATTGACCCCAAGGGCCTAATATTTCTTTCTTGAAAACATTTTTAAAAAAAATCCCTGAAAGACCACAGATGTTTAACAAGTCGAAAACAGGTAATAAAATAAAATAAATATGGAAAAATTATTAAGTTACAGATGCAATTATGAAATTTAGAATCTGAAGTCTATTTCAAACATCATCCTGATTTGTCATATTTTGAGCTTATCTTATCACCAGAAATATTATCATAACGATGCTCATTAATATTCATAACTTTATGACTCACCAGGAACTTGAAAACTTAAAATGACCCACAATCTCCGTTTCATGGTACGGTTTACGAGGAATAAAAACCACAAGATAAAAAAGAAAAAATATTGTCAACTTTTGTTTCTGGTTCAATACTAGTAGCTTGGATTGTATTGGAGATCAGCTCAATGCTGGACATCAATGCCATAAAACAGATAAAAAAATTGAGACTTTGAAATTAACTGGAATAAATTTCATGCATAATGAGTGATGGGGTTTTACGGCTCCACCCAATCCGATCGGATGATACGGGCGCCAGAACAGAAGGCCCGGGACCGGGGTTTCCCCCTACTCTTATCGATAAATCCAAAAGAAAAAGAAAGCAGTCAGACCCCGTTAATCTGCCCTCCTCCGTTCCCATGGAAACAGGCGAATTAACAAAAAGGGCGGATTACAGGTCAGCCCACAAATAAATGAAATTTTGATGCCGTGCAAAAACCCATAACTATATTATAGTGGCATGTACCATTAGGTTACAAGCAGGTCGTAGAAAAAACCCCTGATCAAATGAAGTGGCCAATGCAAAGAGTAGAGACAATAACTGAAGGATGGTCGTTGTGGGCCCTCATTTTATGCCTGTGTACATGGATCAGCTACAGGACTTTCTCAGTTTCAATTCCACTCGCTTCTCCACTCGATTCCATGATCTCCACTCACAACTCCCGTCGTTCGTTCTGCTCCTGAACATCGCCTAACTGAGCGACCAATTAAATTGACAGTAAGTCATCCATTCCTTTATGTCCGCAGACATAAAGGAATCGACACGGCAACAATACCCACATTTGATTCCTTTGTTTAATTAACTTATTAAACGTTCAATAAGCGGAGTGGCGCCATTTCTTGTTTAATTGACCTGACTTGAAAGAAATCGCCGACAATTATCGTGTCTCATGTTTGTTTACACTATGATATTTCGAAGGGCAGATTACATATGTAATTTATAATGGTACAGTGTAGATTTGTTCCAGAGAATTGTGGTCGGAGGCGGATTAACGCAAAGGGTGGTTTACATGACACAATTAACATTACAAACGATTCGTCCCTGAGATTTTAGGGCAGATTACGAAAAGGACGGATTACATGACGACGGATTAACGGGGTCTGACTTCAGATGCAGAGATATATATACCGGGTATATTTTAAATCATTCAACTGGATAATAGTGTATTGATTCCTTGTATCAAATGTGTTTAATAATGTATGATAATGATTCATGAATAAGATGTATAAGAGAGAATCTCTTATACATCAGAGGCCATCTTATCACATCTGACCTATCACAGAGATCAATACAAGAACTGATAAAGACCTCGAAAGAATTAAGTTACACAAAGTACTATAAAAGGCCTGGATCATCAAAGTGATCAAACAATATACTATTTATATCCTTCAATCTCAAATCATATTCAAAACCTCTCCAATTCAAGCATGCTATGTGTGTGCATATATTTCTCACATTAATCTATATATCACAGCTTTTTCTGACCATGCAAACTGTAAAACCGGCGTGTGGAAAAGACATGCCATATTTTAAAACAATATACTCGATCCCGGAAAACCCTAGAATCCTTGAATAATGAGAAAGATATAAAAGATAATTATACCACTCAGTGAGTCTGCCAGCCAATCAGCCTTGTGTATTTGAGTTCATAATCTGTGCATAATGAACATGTATAAATAAAACAAATAGCATTGATCACTCTCACCATTCACTTAATGTTAAGTCTCAAAATGCAATTTCATAACGCCTCCGCTCATTGGCGGCTGTTATAATTATTGTTACGAATCCGCATAGTGGAAGGTAAAACCATGATTCGGGATTTCAACTATTTCTCAGGGAATGCATGTTGACTATGCAGGCTATCTTAGTTGTTTAACGATTCGGCATGTGATCCGAAATCCGGCAGAGGTTTCATTTGCTATAACTTGCAAATTTCAATGTTCATCACTTTTAATTCTTTAAAGCAGATATTCCTTCCAAATATTGTTGAAGTGTTTATATTTATCTTAAAACTTCAATTGTGAAAGTTTGTTATTCTCATTAGAACTTTGGACAGTATTGGAGTCGATTCAAAGCATTGGTTGTTGATTCCCATCCATTAACATGAATTGTTATGCATTAAAGCGTTTAATTACTTAGAGTAGGCCCCCCTAATGCAGGCAAGCTCATTTAATTTTCTCATTATACATGAGAAAATTTATTTTGATATTCGGATTCGTTGAAATCTTTTCATTTTAAGCCAATGCTTCGGAGCTTCGCCCATCACTAAACATAATCAATGCAAGCATAACCATCTCCTTTCCGTGACTTATCCCGTAATTAGTAAAAAAAATTAAAGACCTTCATTAAAAAATCAAATGCAAAGACATTTATAGAATTCTGCCAAAAACTCCTGACTCACTTGACCATGAAATAGACAGAAGCAAAAGAAGTAAAAAGCAACTTGATATTATTATATGGTCCACAGGGCTAAATAACACTTATATGTTAGGTTAACTCAATTTTGTTACTTTCAAGACGTAAATCAAGAACTGCTGATCACAATACACCGTAGAACTAGATTATCGCCTCCAGTTGCTCTAACATAACATAACAGCAGGAGCTCTGTAATGTATAAAACTGCCAATAGACAACACATGAGAAATAAGCTGCAATGCTATCATCTCACACCAGCATGCATGTCATATCATATTCAGTTCTTATAACAAGATTGAAGCCAACATGTTTATACAGCACACAAAATAACCACACTGTGACATGATTCACTGAAATCCTAATATAATAATTAATTTATTGTGCTTTTTTTATCCGTAAATTAGACTTAAACTTGAAGCCCCTATGATAGCACATGACACAGGAATCAGAGCACCACAAACAAAAAGAACCCTTTGTATACTAAATATTTACCATAAACAAACCCAAAGAGGTCACAGTTCAGTTCAATTCAATGTCATGAGGGATTATATATATTGCTCTAATTTGCTTTGGAACTTTCACACACTTAACATGCTCTAGTTTGTAATGTTTTAAAATTTAATAGGGACATATACAGATATAGATTAATAGTTTTAATACTTTTGATCTGCGAGCGATATCAAATATTTTATTAAATATCGCGACAAATATTGCATCCAATACTATTTCTCAGATTCATGTGGTAAATAAATATAATAAATTCAATAAATTAGTAACAAATATTGCAAATTTTTCAACAAGAATGAAAACTAGGTTCTCGCCTCACACTCTCTTTTGTTCTCTCCAGATCTTACCCTTACTTGATAAGTGATACCTCAAACCGTTCCATGTCTGCTGGTACATATTACATACATAATACCAATATAATTCATATGTTCTACTTGATAAGCAATAAATTTGATTTATTTCCTTATTTGAATTGATTATTCTTTGAAATTCCTCGATGATAATCATAATCAACCCAGAGTGTCAGTACTTGAGCAATTCAGAGGAACAAGAGTGCACTGTATGGGATAACCATTCATAATGAGAGAAATGATGGGGAGGGGAGGGGGGAGGGGGAGACGTGTATGATTGATAGTATGATCATGTGATGATGCGACCACTCTTCTTACCATCATGCCATGGCGAGGGAGGGTCCAAAAACCCAGAAACAATGGAATCCTCTGGGAAATAGACCCGTCTCTTTTTTGTTGCAGTGGAAGGGGAGGCAATGTCTTTTGGAGGTGGGGACGGGAGGCTAGGTTCCGGGGGCACAGCTGTCAAAATGATCGCATTCACAGAACTGTCAGCAACACTTGGTGTAGAATCGGAGCTTACGGCGTCACTATCAGTCTGTTTTTCTTCTTTGGCACTATTTCCCATCGCCTCATTATCTCCCTGCACAACAGTATCCTTATTTGTGTCACTCATTTTGTGCTAAGCAACGATAAATCAGTTAAAAATCATCTGGCATTCATTTCCATTCACGAATCGATAGCTTCCATATTTACAATCGGACTGAGCATGCGCCGATCACACTACCTTAAATCTTCTCTGATTCGTCGGTGGTATTTTCATCAACCAATCAGACAGCTCCTTATAACGGTCCAGAGTCGCGGGCGGAAGTGACAGAATATGAAAACGAAACTGATGTTTTGCCGAATTAATGTGAAAAGCCGAATGGAACACAAGGAAGTTTGAAAGCTTTCGAAGCTGATGCTTTTCATGCTATAATTTTGTTTACCGTGGAGAGTTAAACTGCGCAATCTGTTGACGTTATCCGTTTTCTGATAGATACGGTGGTCCGGCCACTGACCGAGTCTATCACGCAATTGATGAATTCGGAATTGTTTGAAAAGACTTGAAAAGACCCTCCCCGGAAGCCTTTGAATTTTATCGGAATAACAATATCGGCATTCTTAGTTCTGCTGTCACTGACTCGGCTAATCGAGAAGTACAGAGTGTCATTTTGTAAATCCTTGTAATCACGATTAGCAGCCATGCCAAGAGCCAAAGGTGAGAAAGATAAAAATCATAAAATGATACAATTTGGATTGTGAAATAATTAAACATTTTGGTAGCTTCAGCCTCGGGTGATGCAGCTTCAGCTATACCAAAGGTGAAGAGAGGTCCTAAAGCGCACGCCTTGGCGAAGCCTCTTCCTGCAGGAGAAATCCTCACTGATGTCACGAAAAAGGGTCACTGGAAATTGATAAAAACGATCGGTCAAGGTGGCTTTGGCCTCATTTATCTGGGTCAGTTAATTTTGGATTGTATTTATTTCTATTCATTAATTCATTATTTATCTTGCTAAACAGCTAAAGCAGAACATGAAACATCAAAACTTGAATACGTCGTTAAACTTGTGAGATACTCTATAACAAGTTAACACAAGATTGAGTTAATGCATCTTCTCACAGGAGCCTTATGGCAATGGGCCGTTATTTTGCGAGCTGAACTTTTTTCGTCGAGCTGGGAAACCTGAAATGAGTAAGGGTCAAAAGGTTTTTCATAAATTGTCATTTAATAATGTTACACTTATTTCAGTCTCTGCCTTTATGAAAGCGCATAAAATGAAGCATTTAGGAGTTCCGCGTTACGTGGCTTCAGGCACCCATCAAGACAACAAATACCGCTTCATGGTTATGCCGAAATTTGGAACTGATTTGCAAGTTTTGTTTGAATCCAGTGGTAAAGTGTTTTCAGAAGGAACCGTGTACAACTTGGGTGTACAGATGGTGAGCTTGGGATTTAGAATATAATTCTGCAATTAATGTATTATTCCTTCATTAGATTGATGCTTTGGAATATATTCATAAGAATGAATTTGTTCACGCGGATATTAAAGCTTCGAACATACTGCTGGATGGTGACAATAAAGTAAGTATGTAAGGCCGGGCGAATATTCGTGTTCATCATTTGGCGAATAGTGGGGTGCCGCCGAAGCTTCGTTATTCGTGTTTTAACCCGAATAGTTGATCTGAATTGTGGAACAATAATTTTCAACCTGTTAAAACAATCTTAATAGTCCACAGAGATAACTCTCGACGGCATGTTAACACTTCAAAGACAAAGATCGTGCCAATTACCATGAAATAAAATCTTACCCTCCCCCATCTCGCTAAACTTCGGCAAAAGGCACAGCAAACAATGCGGTGGCTCAATTAAAGGCTTATAGGCGACCCGCACCATCGAGACTGCATACATCCCATCCCCTCTCCCTTCTCCGCTTAAGCTGCTAGCTCGCATGCACAGCGATATCTGCTTCAGCAAATAAAATAATTATATCTATCTACACTTGGTGATACGACAATCTCATTGAATCCCCCACCCTGCCTTCTCCAAACATGCATTCCCCCTTCCCCTCTACTTGTATCCACATAAAGCGTTAGCTCCAAAATCATTCAACCAAAACAATGCTCCGCTCGCTGAAACCAGTGATCAAATGATAATGCATCGCGCGCCTTCACTCTGAATGGTGACTAATTGGTTGGGATGCATCAGTAGCCTTTGTAGAAAGTTGCTGCTGAAACTTGTGTCAAGATGTTGACAGATTAAATACTAGTACATGCACACTTGTAAGTTTACTACAAGTCAATAATATGGGGAAGATTTTCATCAACAATAATCCCGTTGCCATGGCATGAACTACTTTGAGTACTATGATTAGAGCCATTTGATGAAATTGATCAGCAGGCGAGGTTAAAGAAAGATCAGAAGTTCACATTTGTTACTGCTGACATGCATAGCTAGGAAGTTGATTACAACATGGAATGTGATTGAATTGAAACCACGAGGCGGCAGTGCAGGAGCATATTCCGGTTACCAATACTCCCGATTTCAAAATGCTGTTTACACTAGCGATTATTTGTTTCTTGCCTTTAATCAATCAGGTCTACCAGTGCATGAAATTAGTATGATGAAATATCACAAAGAGTTGATCATGGGTTTTAATGGCAAAAACGTGGCAGTTTAGGCTTTAATGGGGGGATGAGGTACATCTATGTAAGTACTACTATTTCACCATTGACAGTGCATGAACTGGTACATGTGCTTGTAAAGTTAATATAAAGCACTAACATATCCTGCACTGTTCTACAGCACAAGATTCTAATAATAAAAAGTAGGGTTTTTTTTTTCTTTTCTTTTTCACAATCACAACTATTCGTATTCAGGTTCAGATTCGACGAATAACAACCACCCGAATATTCGTTATTTGGGTTATTTCACTATTCGCCCAGTCTTATAAATATGTTTATTAATTTTCTGGGTCATACGTTTAAATAGATTTGATTATTTTAAATTTTTACCCAACTTGATTCACTCCATTCTGAGTAGAGCTGGGCGAATAGTGCTTCTACACGGATAACAGATATCCGTGTTACTAATATCTGATGAACACGGATAGTTCTGCCCAAACACGGGAGCATGCACCTGCAGCGTAATGGCCCAGCGCCTGGCACATGCTGTGAGCGGGAAAGCCACGCTCTACCTGCAGCAGTTAAAGACAAGCGACCTTGACCTACTGCTGTCACCCTTCTTGCTTATTGTACAACTCCTTTATCAAAACATTCAGAATAAGTTTCAAGAGGCATCGCACTTGCAGACAGCTCGCTTGCCTGTCGATTTCACAGGGGTTAATTCCTTATAAGCGTAGGCTATTTTAAGTATTTTTTCCAACTGCACGAGTCACAGATTATAGGCCCAAAATGCAAGGACAGTAACGTGCACTTTGTGCTACATTGTACACTTTCAACAAATATGATTTGGAAATGTACAAACTTCGTAAATTCATGGGGCGCAAGTCATGGCAATTGTTCTATAGAAAATTTAAACTTATTCAAGTCGCTTGATCGCCAAGTACATGTGCCAGTCTATATTATTAACTGTACATGTCTGATCAATTTCAAACATGGTTTGAGGTTGAGAAAGCGATGAAATTCAGTGCTATTTGTGGTTCACATGAAAACTGCAATTGACAAAGCTGTCACGTGTAACGATGTTGAAAAATAGGCACAAAAGGAGATAGTCAACAATGCGTGATTAACTCAACTTTTGTATGATGACTGAAGAGATTCAAGGGCATAGAATGTTGTTTATTTAAAACAAATCAGAATTGGCCCATTGTTGACATCGTGGGGATATTAACATTTATCTATCCTTGTAATTGACATCGCTCAGCTTCAGTGAGCAGCGTTTGTGTGCGGAATGGCTGTGCGCTACCCTCAATGTGTGCTCGAAACGGACACTTTAATTTTACACTGTCCGTGTTTCAACCATCCGTGCTGGAACACGGATAACAGACAGTACTAAACACACCCAATATTCGACGGATCACGGATACGGATATTCGCCCAGCCCTAATTTTGAGAAGAATAAAAATTCTAATGAATGATTTTCCAGGCATTCCTCGTTGACTATGGTCTTGCATCCCGCTTCCTGCTGAATGACAAACACCGAGATTACAAGGAGGATCCCCGCAAAGCCCACGACGGAACGATTGAGTTCACTAGTAGGGACGCTCATCGTGGAGTGGCGCCCTCACGCAGGGGCGACTTTGAAATCCTTGCTTACTGCCTGTTACAGTGGAGGTGTAGTCGGTTGCCATGGGAAGATAAGCTCAGCAACAAAGATTACGTGGCCCAGCAGAAAATCAAGTAATTTATTCAGTTTTTATCAGCAATAATTAATAAATAATTCTTGTTTACAGGTATCTGGATGATTTACCCAGTTTGTTTAAGAAGTGTTTCCCTGGGGGTGACATACCAGGTTGAATAATTGTTGATTTATTTATTTTAGAAATATAATTATTTTTATTTACAGTTGTACTGAAACAGTTTTTCCAATATGTCGTCAAGATGGAGTATAACGATACTCCCGATTACAATTTCTGCCGTCGTCTTTTCGAGGATGGTATCAAAAAAATAAAAGCAACGCTCGGAAAATTAGACTTTGGCTCAAAGAGTTCGCCAAAAAAGGTGAGTTGCGACACGTTGTGCACTTGCTTCTCTGTCTGATCGTGATTGTGCCTTTGTTTCTATAGCGCCGATAAGATGCACTTCCGCTTGCTGGCTGCATGATTTTGTTTTTAATTTAAATATTATTTCATTAATCTCTTTCCTCTTCAGAGATGCTGACCTGGAATAAAAGCAAACTCTCCTCAGCTGACGCTAAAAAAATTAAAATAAAACAAAGAATTGTGTATTGGGAAAAGAAATCCAAAATTTTCTTGATTTTTCACAGGCTGTGAAGAAAGCAAAAAGCAAATCTACGGATGAATCTGACGTTGAATCGCCCCCACAGCGCAAACCTGTTAAGAAAGTCGTCAAAGCCAGAACTCCTCGCACTCCTGCTATGAAAGCCAACGGTGCCACGACTCCTGCGGAGAACGGAGATTGTGTTCCCAATCACGTGAAGGCACTTCCGAAAGGCTACAGGGCCCCTAAGAGACCGTCTCCAGTCGCGGCTACGGCTAAACTGGCTAAAAAACCGAGGCAGCAGGCTTTGAAGGTCGATGAAGGTACACAGACGTCTCCGGGGCTGAAAGGCCTCCGGAGGTCGCAAAGATCTCGCTGATTCAGATTTCATCTCTGGTTTCATTTGTTTCATTTAAATTGCTTTTGATCAATCTGCTAATTCTTGTTGACCAGAATGCTGTTTAAGTGAGGTTTATGAATTTGATGAATGTGTATTTGATAGTTAATAAAGTATAAAATATTTATTTTTTGTTTGTTTCGAGCGTTTTGTAATCTGACCTTGATCTACATACCAATGTATACAAAACATTCTTGATGCCTTTTTATTTAGCTTTGTCATCCAGTTTTCGCTTTTATATAGTTATGTAGTTGACAGGATCAGAAAAGGCCCCTTTCACACCATTGTGTTGCACTATTCACTGCCAATAGCAAGTCGGTTTGACCGGCTGACTGGGTTCGAGACCCGATCAGGCCACGGGCGTTGTGATTGTGAATTGTAATTCGTTATAATTGTAATTCTTCGGTGACTTTGCAGTGCTGCCCGATTGCGTAACAAGGCCGGGCGCTGTGTACTACTGTCTATGGTGGTATGCAGGATAAAGAACCCTTGGGATTTATCGATCAGAGTAGGGGGTAACCCCGGTCCCGGGCCTTCTGTTCTGGCGCCCGTATCATCCGATTGGTTTGGGTGAAGCCGTAAAACCCCACCATGTCATGCCATCAAATAGCATATGCATCTGGGCTTCCACTCTGGCGCCCTTGGCCCGAGTAAGTATGGAAGAGCGGTAAAACCAAGATATGCTCTTTCATGATAATTATTATATTTTTCCAGGTCAGGTTCAGACCTGTGGCATTGATTGCGTAGGTGCATTGGGGGCCTCCTCCATTAGCCGCTGTATGTGGCTCAGCAGTGTTTGCTTATGGGCACAAACCGCTTCTTACCCAAGCAATGCGTAAGCGGCGCTTCCTGTTAATTCAATAGACCTTTGCTTTGCAATGGTAAATGGTGCTAATGCTAAAGCAGGCCTCTTATACACTGTATGGTCGAAAAATTGAATTACCCTACACAGTACATACGTATCGGGTACGTTATGTATCCTGCCTACCCGTATGCATGCATGCATGCATATGCCAGTTATCGATCGCTTTGTGTATCATAACGCTATGTTAGCATACATAATGATTTTAGCCATTGTACAACAGGGTTTACCTACATAATATTGATGCATGTATTGAGATCTTATGACTGTTAAGAATAACGTGTCTTATGTGACGTCGGTTTCCACGTGACGAAGTCAAATTAATCTCTAATCTGCGATATAAATGCGATTAATGCACAAGAAGCCGTGCAAGTCATTCCGCTGCAGTAAAATTATTGGCAATCGCATATTAATGATCGCTTGTTCAACTGATAGTTGTAGGCCCCGAGCTCCTAGTTGATTCTCTCGTGCCCGTATAGATTACATTCACGTTCCTTCAAGTTACACATGACAATTATGCAGCCAGAAATCCCGGTTGACTGTCTTCATTGGCTGAAGTACACAGTGATAGACTCGCGAACATTTAAGCTGCAATGCAAATTGAATGAGATGGAATTATGGAATAAACACAAGAGAAGATCATTCATGATCCTCACCATCAAAGAGGCACTCACACACTCACTCTACGTGCATTCCATTATTCTATAGTGTATGTATTAATGCTATAATTTCAAGCATGAACTCTGCATGCATATTTTACATGCCGTGTATGCGTTCACCCGCATACATCGCTTATGGATATTGTGTACACCACTCTCTTATACGGGGCAGAAACATTTGGAGACGGCTGGAGCATCATTCCGGAGTAATAAGATCAACATGGACAGATCTTGACGTGGATTCGGTGTCAAAATGTCCGCTGAACACCCCTCTACGGTGCTGACGGAGTCCCAACATCTTCTGCAGTCTAGAACTCCCACGACGAATGTCGCTGAAGCAGAGCAGAGCGCAACGTCCGAAGAAGAATCGAAGAGGGATTTGTTATGTCGTGTGTGTTTTCATGAGTGTCGGCGCCCGCATTTGATCGAAGCTGTCCTCCTATGTATTAATGTTTCCTACGGGGCATTCTCCATCCTCAACGTGCAGTTCCTCTATCATTGGTTGATCAAGGGCGCTGTTCGACTAGAAGAGCTGCCAGATGACGATCACCTATCTTTGTGTACCAGTAACTCCAGTCAAGTCCGAGATGAACTGGTTAAAATCCAGGCGTACACGGGGTTATGGGAGTCATTATTTGTGCTCGTTAGGTTAGCACCTCCGATCCTCTTGACTAACTCAATCATCGCTTACACACAGAAAGTTGGCCGCAAGTTCGCGTTGCTATTGGCAACAATCGGAGGGTCATTTGCGATGGCCATGTACCTGATGGGCAACTACTATGGGCTATGGCTAGGCTACCTTGTCGGAGCTCTTCTCATTTTCGGGCTCAGCGGGGGCTTCTATGTACCCCTTGCATGTTCTTTCGTCTATACCATGGACCACGTACCTGAAGAGAAAAGAGTTTTCCGCTACGCCATCATGAATGGCATTAGCTTCTTGGGTCAAGCTGTGTCGACTTTCACCATTGGCACCGTCATAGAGTCGTTCGGCTTCTCTGGTGCATTCACAACGGTCTTCCTGCCTTTCATCTTCGCCGTGATGTACATCATCTGTTTACTACCAGAGTCTTTAGCAGAGTCTCTACGGATCCCACAGCATGAGACGTTACCAGTTTTCTATCTACCTCGTGTCGTTGACATGATCCTACGTGGTGCCCGTGCCGTCAATCGCCAGCGTGAGGTCAGCAATTCAAAGGTCATCCTACGATGCCTCTTAGTGATTGCTCTCCTGGATGTGTGTTTCTTTCAATGTGCGACTGAAGCGATTATTCTGCGCATGCTAGGACCTTCTCTCTGTCTGAGCGCTAGCACCATCAGCTTCGCTTGTAGTGTCAGAGTCATCTCTGGAGTCGTGGGTCCTCTACTGGGTGCACGGCTGTTCTATCGCTACCGTCCCGAATCTCTTGGCGGGATTGTCTCGTGTATGTCCGGATGTATTGGATTCTTCATCTTTGGATTCACTAATTCAGGAGCTATAGTTCTTTTGGGTGAGTCCTAATATAATTGCTTCTTATTTTCTTTCACAAACTCACTGAATACAGATTAATGAGCTATATGAAACTTGGTACTATTACTATTAGTACTCGGTTGACTGAATTAGTTACCTTGGTAGCCATCTGCTTGTGTTCAATTTCAGCGTTCTTCATCCAAAGCATCTCCAATTTGAACTCTGATGTGTACAGATCCATGATGGTGAAACTGGTAGAACCAGACGAAAGAGGTAAGCATCATGCACACCCAGATTTCATTGAGACAATACACTATTATGTTCCCCAGCCGTGGTGCACCGACTTCTGAGTACGACGTCATCCCTCGGGGGTCTCGCGGGTCGAGTGCTCACTCTCATGCTCTTCAGCGCTTTCGTCCTGCTCAATGATGGCGTCATATTTATTCTGTTCGGACTCATGTATTTTGCTGGGGCTGTTATTTATAGGTGAGAAGTATATTTGATCGTGATCTAGGTGTGATAAACATCGTGTCTTCTGACTCGAGCCTTTATTTCCCGGTTTATGTGGTCGAAGTTAATTCCGATATATAGTTATATACTCGAAATGCGCAGAGAATTAATATAGTTGGTTGCTATCGTTGGCCATACAGTTCCGAGGCGTCCACAATTGAACATACACCTCGCAAGAAAGGCGATTTCCATGGGTCAGGGCGATTGTCAACCAAATGCATAATTAATTTTAATTATTATGATAATCAGGCAATCAGACAATCAGGGTATGAAAACCATTCTGATTTTATCCTTTAGATAAAAGATCATCAATGTTCAGGTTAGCAATGTATTTAAGCAAATATCTTTGTGAAATTTATTATAATTATAATGAAGATCGAGGATCCTGGCGATCTAGGAGACCACACGGTTTACGTGAATCAGAGTGCTGGTCAAGCAGAAAACCTGGAGGAGTTCTGCTGGGGAATATATTAATACAGCCGATTAATTATGTCATACATCTCATTAATTAGAGTTGAAGTATTTTAACTTTAAGACTAGTTCGAATTAGTGACTGTTCAAACTTGTAAAATCGAATATATAAGGTCGTGATCTTTTACAGGATAAACGATTAACGATATTGTTGAAGTTATATAGGTCACGTTTTAACGACGTCATAATGATGCATGATGACGTAATGTATTTCATTTCATTCATTCATTCATTCTCTTCTTTTCAGTGCTATTTATTGGCTGCAATTTACATCCAAAGAAATTACACAACCGCTGGCTAACCAAAGACCTCTATAAATATTATATAACATAAAATAATGATCATAATAATAATAATATAAGATAACAACATACCATGTGTTTTACATTTTTCAGATTATGCAATTTGTCAGAATGAATTGTGATTTATTGGGCCATAGAACAATGAGTCATATATTTGGCATAATTATTAATTACATATTGTTTGCATCATGTACAGCAAATCGTATACATGTACATGTGCCATTGTGCATGTGCCATTGTGCATGTGCCATTGTGCATGTGCCATTGTGCATGTGCTATTATACTAATGATTATATCGATCGTCTCTATATTATAATTTCCATATAATTGTACAAAGAATTAAAATGCTTTCAATTTTAACAAGGTCTTGCTTGATGTTTAGATTTGTCAATGTCAACGTCAAAGACAAAAAGAGAAACAAGAACTGTATTATGCATAAACGAAATGACCCAGCTGGTGGGAGATCACAGAATGATACATAGACCCGTGTTTGTATTGAAATACGCCGATTGAGAAAATCAATCAGCGTATCAGTTTCAATCAATCATGATTATTATACAAATGTTATTCAATGGCATACATTGTCCATGAGCAGTGTATCTACCAATATAGTACACATTATATCTTAACGATATAATTATACGATGTACGTACCTCGATTATTTTTAATTTAAAAGTAAAAATATCAGCGCATTACTCTCAATTGAAGCAGATATATTCATAAGGTACAGGAATAAGAGATAGCAATATTTAGAAAAGGAAAAGAAAAACATAATGCGACATTTCCTTATAAGGCAAATCAAGGCGGCACGTGACCGGGGAGGTGAACAGCTCAACCCACACGCGGAATACGAGCAGCGATTATTGCGAAATCAGGGGATTTCAAAGGCTTTTTTTTTTTTTTTTTTTTTTTTTTTTTTTTTTTTAATTCAGCAAACAATAGACAGTAGCACCCGGTTGTTATGCAGCACCACAGTGACCACAGTAAACACTGCGGGATCTGCGTCATCGCCATCAACCTCGACATCCAGATGTAGATGCACGAATATACTGGTGATGGGATTCTAACGGAACATCCCCTTTACATACACGCAAGCTCAATAATTAGCACGTAGACAAGTTCAATAGTCAATAAAAAATATTGTCATAATATACTTAAATGTGACATATTTATAGAAAAATGAGGTGTGATTGTTTACAGCATACAGCATGCGTACAGATGCAATTACAAGTGCAATGCATTGTTCAATGCAGCATCTGTTGTGTTATGCAACAAACCCAGTCTCTCTATATACATAGGTACGCGTATATACAATGCTAATTATGCAGGTGTTTCAATCGCATCATCTCTGGATATTAACAGCGTTCGACGCACAGAGGGAGCGACACCTGTCTATGTGGGGATTTTACCCCTTTGAAACAGACGAGTGCCTTGGAGGAATGTATTTAAATTTTGATCTTGGAAAAATTACTGTGCTTTAGCCGCATATAATTGATACATGTGTTGTTACTATAGTAAGTATGATGTGTGGTCGCTAGTTAGGTGTCCCTCGCCGCTACTGAAGCTAGGTATGTGATCAAGGTCTGTGTTTTGTCTTGAATGACAAATTGTCGATTTTCAAAGAAACTTTGATGCAAGTAATTTGATCAAGTTCCACTCGCGGAAAACACGGTAATCTGTGGAGAGGACACATTCAATTAAAAATTATTGGCTATCAAATATAAGATCTAAATCGAAAAAAATTCTATTAATGATCAATGTGATTAATTTGCCACACACAAGGCCGACTATAGCAGCACACGCCAAGATCAAATTACAAGTTGCAACTTGCTGCAGAGATACACAACGAGTTGACCACCAAGCGATTTATCATGCACAGTTGGTTCTTGATCGACTGGGTCAAACGCCATGCACAGATCTAAACCAGCTCCCTTGGGAATCACCAGATCTAGGTCAGGTTACGATGCAGGGTCAACGAAGGACAAATCGTGTCAACGTTAATCCTGCATGGACACCAGATGGAGTAATTGATAGTCGCGTGGGAGGGAGATTCAAGACGCCATGTGGCGTCTGCCAACTCACGGAAAAATGCCCAAAATCGAGGTTTTAAACAATAAAGATTCTGTGACAATACCTCAGTTCTGCGAAGAGGGTTGCGTCACCCGGGTATATTTGGTATATCTCAAGCCTAAACAATATCAAACAAATCATTAGTGACTAATTCAGGTAAGAAACCTGATTCATTCTTCTAGTTTAGGAGCTCGAGG
>KB308570.1:156752-167322 GCA_000328365.1 Capitella teleta | reverse complement strand
AAGCAACCAAGGGAACCGGAGCGTCCGGCAGCTTCAGATGGGAGAGGTCAAGGCCGAGAAGCCCAAGAAAGCCACCAAGCCTAAGGCGGCTGCCAAGAAGCCAGCTGCGAAAAAACCCGCTGCAAAAAAGACAGCTGCCAAGTCCACCCCCAAGAAGAAGGCAGCCACCAAGAAGACCAAGACCCCTAAAAAGGCAGCCGCCGCCAAGAAGCCAGCCAAGAAAGCGGCCAAGCCTGCAGCCAAGAAAGCCGCGACCAAAAAGAAGCCGGCGACCAAGAAACCCGCTGCCAAGAAGACCGCCAAGAAGTGAACAGTTTCTAACAGAAGCACAACGGTCCTTTTCAGGACCACCACATCTTCAGTGAAGACTCTTGTCTCTGGCTGATTGATTGGTAAAATATTTCCTCTCTAATCTCTATAGGGCGAAGCAAAAGCTCGGCAATTCCTTATTGCCAAGTGAACATGACCAAACAAATATGGAGCTAATGAGTAAACCGATGAATTGCCAACCAACTGTCTATAGCATTCAAGCCAAAGACCAGACTAATATCATTTCAAAAAGAGTATTATAGTTTATTTTGTTTAAAATTTGAATACAGTCAGACCCCGTTAATCCGCCGTCATCTAATCCGCCCTAAAATCTCAGGGTCGAATCGTTTGTAATGTTAATTGTGTCATGTAATCCGTCCTTTTCGTTAATCCGACTCCGACCACAATTCTAGGGAACAAATCTACATTTTACCATTGTAGATAACACATGTAATCCGCCTCCCAAATAGCGTGTCAAAAACAAACATCAACCAAGACACATCAATTGTCGGCGATTTCTTTGAAATCGGGTCAGTTTAACAGCAAATGGCGCCTCTCCGTTCGTTTAACGATAAACAAGTTAACTAAACAAAGCAAATCAGGCGAAAATTATGTTAAGTCTATAATTTAATTGGTCGCTGGGTTAAGCGATGTTCAGGAGCCGAACGAACGAGATGACGAAGTTGTGAATGGAGATCAATCGAGTGGAGAAGCGAGTGGATCTGAGCGTGCAGTGGAAGTCTTGGCGGGGGAAGCGAGGCAGCACGAGCGCGCATTAATGCTATATTTCGAGAGATTCGAGGAGTTGGAGGCAGCGAAACAAAAAATAGAGATGAACTACACAGATTGGGCGCGATGGAACGGCTTATCACAAGCAGACAACCATCACTAATTTTTACAAAAAATAAAAATCTTTTATTGACCTCATGTGATCGTTTGTGAGATCCTTTTTACCTCCAGCTTCAAACCTAATGGTATATGCTACTACGTTAATGCATTACATGGGTTTTGGGGGTTTTAGAATGACACATAATTTTCATCAATTTGTGGTCTGAAATGTATTCTGCCCTTTTCGTTAATCCGTCACTTTCCTTGGGAACGGAAGAAGGCGGATTAATGGGATCTGACTGTACAAAAAAAAAAAAAAAAAAAAAATAATAATCCACATGCAAAACCTACAAAAGCAACCTCCAAAATCAAAAACAAAACCATGCCTGTTTGCTATTTGGTTTGAACTTAGGTTTAAGTTTCTGACGTCCCAAGGGTTCACGTATCTCCTGACTGTCATTGTACAAAGGTATAACAATCTATGAAGATCTTTCCGCCGCCAACGCCCACAACCACAGATCCCTCCAAAAATCGGACCACTTCGAAGCCGCCTGCATGGACCTAGGATGGCAAAGTTTAGGCCAAGCATAAAGACGGATCGCGTCCCGTCCGACATGACATTTGTAACTAAATGGTGAAACCTGGCATCGACAGCCAAATTAATGTACTCTGATATTTTTACATTTTGTATTGTGTCTTTACCTTTAATTCCCTGTCAATTTCTCGGTGGAATTGTTTTCGCTTCCTGTATGCCACAGGAACATTAGCTCTTCCCCATTTCCCATACCCACCTTCGATTTCTTCTCCCTTTTTCTCCCTTCATATATATATCCAAACATACACCCGCTCCCTCGCTTCGACTGAGGCTCTGCTTAACTCAGGGGTCGGCATCTGGCAGCCCGCGGACCGGATCCGGCCCGTCAGGGCTCTGGGTCCTGCCCGCGAGCCTTCTTTGAGTTTCAATGAAATCCGCCCCCAGAAGGCTCACAATTTTGTTTTCTAGGAAGACTGTAGCAAAAAATGCCCTGATCGGTAGTGTTATTTCACTTTTTTCTTCAACACAAAGACATTTAGTAGCTAAACTAACCTTGAAAGCTGTTTCATACTAATTTAATTACTCTAATATTAGTAACATGTTATTTTGTCCGCTGGAGTGCGACAAATGTGAGTGGGTCATTGCAGTTATTCATTTGTAGCATAGAAACGCATTGCCTGTGTCAAGGAAGTTTAATCAGCTGTTCGCTCAATTGAATGTTGAATGTTTTGATATGAAACGAATTCCACAAGAACGTGACAATTAAGATGTTACCCAGGCTGACATCCTTATAGTTACAAGAACAATAATGGTTAATTGGCTCCATCGACGCACCCGCCCCATGGCGAGGACTCTGACTCATGAAGACGCAACACTATATATGTGACTATCACTATACATGTAATTCTAGTTTCAAAAGGAGCTAAAACCAAAATGTTTGAAGTGCATAAAACCATAATGCTCGTTTGTTTTTCTGGCGTTCATAATAGTAAACTGAGTTTCCCTACGGGAAGCTGCCAGTGATTGGTATCACCAGAAGAAGCGTCGTATCTGAATTATATACAAATCACATACCAACTGTATGCATTAAATGTATTGGGAAAACAAAACGTGTCTTCATTGTTTGTGAGGTATTGGTATTTTTTTTTTTTTTTTTTTAATAAGGGAAATTCCTGTCAAACTGCCCACATTTTGGACTTTGGTGCTTGTTTTTAGAAAAAAATCCCCGGAACACCGGGACCTCCTCGGAACACCAACATCACTCAACTTTAACTTTGAACATGTGTCTGAAACCACCATTCAAGAACACATTCGCAATCTCAAGAACAAATCGTCGAGTTGGGCGCGCCTGTGGCGGTGTGTGTTTTTGACATCCTGATGCTTGCCCGAGGCTTTTGGAATGTGACTTTGACTTCCCCTTGAATCTGCGAAAGAACGAAACGACTAGTACATGATACAAATAAGACCAAGGGCAAAACATTACAAAAACGCTGCGGAGAGTGATCAGTGTTATCCTAACAGTTTGAATGACTACTCAAGCATAATCATAATCGGTAAGTAGAAGCCAGCAGATTGTCTACAAAACCCGAACCTTTGGAAAATAACTACACGCATCCTCCGCAGAGATGCAAGAAGCATCGCCAGAGCACCTGATTCTATGCAATGCATCACTGAAAAGTGCCCCTGTGAATAAATCTGTTTAACGCAGTTTAGTGATAACAATCTATCCACCGGCCATGACATGTGAAATGAACCAGCAGAGCATGACGGTCAGGTCGATCGCTAATTGGTCAGTTTGAGTGGCCAGCAGCCAAGAAAATGCAACGCAAATCGATGTTGGCGTTGTTATTATCATATCATGTGGGTTGGCATTGTGAATTTATGATTATTTAAACGTGAGATGGAGAGGGATGGGGGGTTGGAGGGGTAGGGGTGAACCCGTTGAGAATGATTTCCAAGCAATTTACTTTTAGTTGATCCTTAACAGACATTTAAATCAGTTTAAGTAAGCGACACAATGTACCCCTATATAGATATTAACTTATTAAGCCATGCGTTTACTATTAAAGGGAGGGAGAACTGGTTGAAAATGGACTTTGAGTCGTTATTTGATGCACCAAAGATAATTCTTATGCCTGGCCCACACAAGGAATATCATCGCTAACGATTTCGTGGGAGATATAATGCTAATTAGGCGTGACGTCAGTCGCTGTGATGAAACACCGAGTTCCCCATCTTTTACAATGGGCCTCGTCATATCACCGTGTCCTGCGACTAAACCACGTTTCTCATCCTGAAACAGTAAAAAGGTCAGCCAGAGTGCACCGCGCATGCGCTTTCGTTTCGTAAACAACAAAGATGTCCTTTTATGGCGAAGATGCTCTGCTCTGATTGGCTGAAAGCGATAGCTTCACGAGTGCAACGGGACCAATCAGCCATCAGCCAAACCAAGCCATCAGCTGACGTTTGCCTCCTATACTTCGCAATGGAAGCCATTCTCCCATAGGCGCAATGCTAACCCCGATATTCGGAATGCATTATTTCCTTACGCTTGCATCCAGGCATGGTGTTTTTGGCACGGAATGCTATCAATTGGTGCTATGAGTCAATAGAACATCACTTAAAATTTAGTTCCCCATCCCTTTAAGACGACGCAAGACCACCGGCCATGACCATGTTGTTCATTTAGTGATTAATAAATAATCGCAATTATAGATGTTATTTCAGCAATAACGCTAGCTTGCAATAGTAATTCTAATAAATAACTTTTGTAATAATATGCCCCGAATGATCTGTGCCATAATTAAGTAGTGCCCAAACGAAAAAAAAACTAATGCTATGTGCGTGAGATTATAAAAGTTATTTATTTTAGTATCGGGATATATTATTGATGCATTACATTCATGCATATAACTTTATTAATCAATAAATATATTTGCTTATTTTCGACCTTTTTCATCTGTTATTTTCTATTCAATTTTTTATTCAATAAAATTCAGACAATTCTGATTTAATTGTCTGGGGTAAATAAAAGCGACATAATTTTAAAGGCCAAATTGGACAAATGTCATGAACAGCATTGAGATTGCTGGACACATATATATTGACATATAAAAAAAAAACATGATTTTATGAGTATATTTTACACACATAAAATAAATAATAAATCAATCAATTAACTTTGCGCACCGCAACTGGCTCGATTCTATCGGTTCACACAGAAAGGAATTGAGTTACTGTATAATGTGTATATAGAGCATTATTTAGTTCAGTTTCAGACCTTTGCATATGTAATTAACAAGTAAGCCTAATTAGTGTTCATTGACAGCAGCACTTTGACGAACAAAAGATAACTAGCTGCCCGGACACTTAAGTAATAAATGTGCTGCACGATACCATAATATTATTTTGTTTCCAAGACATTGTAAAAGTTTGTAAAATGGCAATAATTGCTTTAATTACCCCCCCCCCCCTCCCCCACTCCAGCCGCGAATACTAGCATAGTTTTTTTAGCTATAATGAGTGGTAAGGCGATTAATCATCTAGAATTTTTCGTGGCACTCAATTATCGCGGTAAGGGGGGTCATCCTTTTTTCGGGGAATGTGTTCTTCGCGGTCGAGCATGGCGAAAAGTTTTTCGGGGATCTAATTTTTTTGTGGTCGCGCAGAGATGCTATAATCAACAACTTCTTTGCCTTGTGAGTCAGATCAATTAAAGCTCACCGCGACGCACACTTGATGGTTGCGTAACAATTGTTTCCACAAGTTGTCCTTTTCAAACTTCCCGCTGATTGACTCGCATAGACTGTGTCTGTTTACAACAGTATTAAAAGGAATTAAAGAATCAATTCTTGCAAATAAACAAATCCAATCATGAACTATTTTTATGATAACTAATACGATTCTACATGTAGTCTCTTCTTCACACACCAAATAGGGGCACATGCGTGGAAAGAGCAAATTCATAAGTACAGAAAAACCAAACCTCATGGGAACAACCACGGGTACCACGTGTGGGTCACTTCGAGACACGTGTTAATGCCAACATAACCAACCGAAATTGTGCAAAACACAAAAACCTATGTATTCATGGTGCTAGGCCTGAAACATAATATGAAACGTAAAAGTGTTGTAAAATGGACACAAACAGGGGCTTCAGTGCTCAGTGATCACAAAATTTAACCTTTCGTGACAAAATAAAATGCCATCAAACATTATCTGACAGGGAGTGATGAAGTTATATCGCCTGCAGCAGTCATCATTCGCGCAAAATCGGCCAACTAGCCAGCTATCGCTCGCATAAGTAAGGCAAAAGCCCACGAGACTAAAAAAAAGCAATAATCCCAAGAGACTAAGAGTTCGTGAATGGTAGAGACGCATCTAAACTAGGGTGTAATGGCCGCCCATGGAAACAAGAGAATGCTAAAGCAACTAATACATGTAATACAAATATCCATGATTGAGATACATCATGACAAGTTCCAAAGTCGGATGCTCCCGACTTTTTTTCAGTCGACCTTTATTGCAGGCTCAACAAGCATACATCGTGTTCGACATGGAGCTTTTAGGAGCATACCTTGCTGTGCGACAATTCCTCCCGCTGATTGAGGGCCGAGACTGTGTGCTTCTGACTGACCATAAGCCATTGGTTCAGGCCCTCCACAAGAAAACAGATTCCTGGTCATCACGCCAACAACGACATCTTTCTGTCATAAGCGAATACATCAGTCGCATCCAGCATCGTGTTGGATCATCTAACGTGGTAGCAGACTGCCTTTCTAGGATCCCCATCGACAGTGTTACACTCGGCATAGATTACCAGCAGTTTTCTGATGCTCAGAACAGTTGTACAGACACTCAGGTTTATCGTACTGCAATCACTGACCTACCCATCCAAGATGTTGATTTTGCACCTGACGGGCCAAGCTTGCTCTGCGACGTGTCACTTGGTCATCCTCGCCCAGTGGTCCCTACATGTCTACAGCGCAAAGTGTTCGACAGTATCCATGCCTTATCTCACCCTGGTTGTCGAGCTTCCCAACGAGCCATCAGTGCCAAGTTTGTATGGCATCGAATGCGTCGTGACATTGCCTTTGGTGTCGAGAATGTGTCGCTTGTCACTCATCCAAGATACAGCAGCATGTGAAGGCGCCTGTGATTCCGATACCTGTACCACACGAAGCATTCAGCCACATTCATGTGGATCTTGTTGGACCCTTACCATCTTTGCAGGGATTTACTCATCTGTTTACGATCTTGGACCGCACCACTCGCTGGCCAGAGGCCATTCCCCTCTCAGACCCTTCTGCCGCCAATTGTTCGCAGGCCCTCATATGCCACTGGATATCCCGGTACTGCATACCGCTGCATCTCACATCCGACCGTGGATCCCAGTTCACCTCCCATTTGTGGCAGAACATTTCCACCTCACTCGGTGTGACTCTCCATCGAACCACTGCGTATCACCCACAAGCGAATGGACTCGTTGAGAGGTTCCATCGATCCCTCAAGTCATCCCTTTGCGCTCGTCTTCAAGGCCCTAATTGGCTGGATGAACTCCCATGGGTGCTCCTTGGACTGAGAACAGCCCCCAAAGAAGACATACGAGCTTCTTCTGCTGATCTTGTGTTCAGACATTCTCCGATGGTGCCAGGTGAATGTGTCGCCAAGGATTCGATTGCTTCGCCTTCATTTGTGAATGGTCGCGCACCTCATCACGGAGTACCCTCCCCAACAGACCTCTGTGTTCTGCAGTGTTGCACACACGTCTACCTCTGGGTGGACAGTCACCGCACGCCACTCCAACGCCCCTACCAAGGACCATTCCAGGTATTAAAACATGGTGATAAGACTTTCACCATCCTTGTTAAGGGTAAAGAAGCCATCGTGTCGGTAGATCGCCTAAAACCTGCCAGTGTGCCTACTCCATGTACCTCCTCCTCCTGCCATTCGTCTCCGACCGTGACCACTCGTGCTGGCCGTGTTGTCAGGCCTCCAGAACGTTTTGGAGTGGGGGCTTCTGTAGCGACCAACTCAATCCATTTCGATTGAGTCAAAGTTACTTCTCACCATGCATATATATATATGTTGAATGCACATAATAAAATCAGTCTCAACTGCGATTTCAATCGTGTCGTCTCTCTATATTAATAATATAAACAGAATATAAACAGAATATATAATGAATATAAACAGATAAAGGTGTATAGTTTCTTTTGTTGATCAGTACAAATGAACGGTTATTGTATGCTGCCTTTTTTAACCAAGCACCAAGGGTGTGATCGCGACTTCTGAGAGTGGAAATGCAACACTATTTGTTATCTGGTTTAGAAACGAAGATTCTAAAAAAAAGATAATTTAGATAAGTTTATCTATTAAATTAATTATTATGTGTTATTTGTTATTTCCATTCAAGTTTAATTTGGTGTGTAAATTTGTGCATGTAACTATATTACCAGCGCGTAATCTGGTACGTGCATGCGGCAATCCTTTTATAAGTAGAGAATGTTGGAATTAAAGTTTAGCTTTGGGGAGAGCCGAGCTCCGGACGCCAAACTCGATCCGTGAGGCTTGGCAGCAGGCCTCTGCGTGTGCGGGACTCCACGCGAGAGACTTTGTGCTAAGAAGTAAGTTTGTCTATTAAATTAATTCAGCGGACAGCCGATTTCGTCTCAACGAAGAATTCGCCCGACAAGCGTCCAAATTTCGTTTCAACAGTCAATTGTGCGTTTTTAGGTTGACCCGATTGAACCGCTTTGGCCATAAGCATATCGCACTTCATATTTCATAAGGTTTCGCAGTTATTTGAATATGGCTTTCTATGTCTTTTATCTCTCTGACTTGCATCATCCTGTTTTGTGGTTAGTAGGATTGTTTCGGGGTGGCCTACAGTATTAGTATCGGGTATTGGTATATTGTATATAATTACATGAAATGTGTGGACGACATAAAACATTGACGAAGTTGTCGAACTGCCAGTAGACACTAGTGAAATAAAACAGGAGATTATAAGAGACAAGGGGTGCGTTCGATACGTGTATGTACAAGTAACCACCTTAACCAACCCCGACCAAGGCTTTCTGGATATGGTTTCCAGCTACATGTATAAAATTATACCACATAGGACATGGGCATCTTCCCATTGTTTGTATTCATACCTGCTCATTATTGTTCAGCCGTTTGACGTCTGAGTTAATGGTTAGCATTGTGCTTCTGTATTCATGATATGTTGCTGTGTGTTGACGCAAAGCAACTGGATCGTACCAAATTTAAGGGGACTTTGCCATACGAACACCTGAGTGAAAACTCAACATGCCTGTGTCTTATAGCCTATAAAAGTCCGCTACTACTACGAATAGGCGCTTCACATTGCCGTCATTGTTAGACTTACCCCGGATTTCCAGTATACGTGGAAACCCTGGCAAATTTTCGTTTTTCATAAAAACCCGATAATTATATACATTTGAAATTCAAGAAAAGAACAGATTTGTATACGTAATACGACACGCAAAATTGACAGCAAGTGAAGAGACCTCTGAATGAGATGGTGGCTCTGAAAAGAGCCGTTATTGAAGTGAAGTGAGACGTTTAAGCGCGCTCGCCACGGATACGGCGGGCCAGCTGGATGTCCTTGGGCATGATAGTCACACGCTTGGCGTGGATGGCGCACAGGTTGGTGTCCTCGAACAGACCGACCAGGTAGGCCTCGCTGGCCTCCTGAAGAGCCATGACGGCGGAGCTCTGGAAGCGCAGGTCAGTCTTGAAGTCCTGGGCGATTTCACGGACCAGACGCTGGAAGGGCAGCTTCCTGATGAGCAGCTCAGTGGACTTCTGGTATCTCCTGATCTCACGGAGGGCGACGGTTCCGGGCCTATATCTGTGGGGCTTCTTCACGCCTCCGGTAGCCGGGGCGCTCTTGCGAGCAGCCTTGGTGGCCAGTTGCTTCCTGGGGGCCTTACCTCCAGTGGACTTGCGAGCGGTTTGCTTCGTACGAGCCATGACTAACTGCGAATAGAATGCAGTTTTCCAACGAGCAGCTGTTTATGAAGGCGTTTTCGAACCGCCCGCCCTGGGCTTGGTGGGCGCTCATTGGCTGTTTCTTAGCGACCGAGAGCTAACAGCCATTCAGCGGACAGCTGATTTCGTCCCAACGAAGAATTCGCCCGCCAAGCGTCCAAACTTCGTTTCAACGGTCAATCTCTGTATCATGCGAGAGTCGCAATTAACGTGGAAATTTGTGAAGTTAATTGTGCAGCGGTTATTTTGATGCAATCAAGGATTAAAAGAACTTTAGGGTCAATATAAATTAGGAAGAGAATTGCATCATGTTATAGATGCAACCCATTCAATGCTACAGACCGGGGTTTCAAAGTTGTATACATGCATGTATATGAAATCATATTTTACACTATTTTTACAAAATTATTTATTACAATGCACCTTTTATGATGAGCAGCCATTCTCAGGTGTCGTTATCATGCCAAAGTAGATACACTTTATAGTTGTTGATAAATAAGCCATCAGAATAAAATTTATCATTACAGTCATTATTAATAATAATAACAATATTATTATATTTTGTATAATACAATATACATATATAATAAACGAAAACAAAGGAGCAAAAATATATATATATTATAATTAATAAAATTTAATTCTAGTCTGTAATTATAATGTACATGCACATACACATAATTAATGTAAAACACTTTGAATTTAAATCAAAATTTGGTTAATTTTGCTTTAAAAAATATTTTATAATAACACATATTTCTCGTGTTCAGTAAATGCTAACTTAATGTGCATGCAATATTATCATAAAAATTTCATTTCAATTTTTATTCGGAAGCTGCAGTTTATGAAACGTGGAGATAATATTGTAAGACCAAGCTAGAG
>KB308570.1:64299-127904 GCA_000328365.1 Capitella teleta | reverse complement strand
CACTTTAGTGCCGTGTACTACGGGTGCGTGCTCCAAGGGTGCGCCATTCCAGAACCAGGAAACGTTGCCGACTGGGTTAGAATCGATTGGACAGTTGAAGCGAACCCAAGAACCGACTGGACGAGCGTTGATGTCGTTCAGGCTGGCTGGGTCCTCTGTGAACCGTGGCCGACCCGGATTACTGGTCACTGGAGATGAGAACAAACAATCTATATCGTTCCCGTATGTCCAGTACTTTATCATTCATATGATGTGCGCATAACATCACCGGGAAATGAAAAGACAAACTACATACATTTTAGCCCTACTTGTCTGCACGTGTTTTGAGTTTTCATACAGAGGCAATCCTTTGTGCAGTGTTAAGAACACTTAACAAAAGCCACCGAATCGGACATTGATACCCACGCTCTTGAAATCTTTCGAGTAATTCTACGGAAACAGGATTTGGTTCAGTCAAGGTCAAGGTGGGAGATTCCTGCAATATTATAGCCATACGTCCAAGAAACAGTTTCACTGTATCTTGAGGATCAAGTATCAATCATGGACAAGAACATTACATGATGAAGCTGGTGTGAAAGCTAGCAAGGAACATGGCCCCGGGCGAGCGAAAGGGAATGAAACCCAATCCATCGCCGCTGAACCAAGGTCCCGGGGGCCTGCGAGGCTGCTCGCAGGTCTAATCTCTCGCGTAATCAACCAACAACAGGATTTTCGAAGCGGCGTATCAACACTCGAGTTGCCAGGAAATTTCGATCCCGTTATATTTGCCGGCATCACAAACCATCGACAGAATAAATACACTTCCTCCGGTTAGAGCAAGTAGCGGCGTGTTTCTCCAAGATACGAACTTTTGGCAACGCTCTTTGCCTCGAGGGAAAGATTTATATCGGTTCTAGAGCTGTTGATGGCTCAGCGGGTTTTTCGATAACCATCGTTATTGATCAATTCGATTTTGCAAACGCTTTAATTGTACATTTTTCTCCTCGGTGGAAGTGATAAACTTTAACCCATATAACCGAGGATTCGAACCGCCGACCTCCCCATACGCATGCGCGTGTGATGTGACCACATCCATTTATTGCTACAAGACAGTTCAACATACCTTCTCACCTACCAATAAAGGGCTAACGTTGAATAGCTATAAACAATGTTTTGCAATCTTGCGCCAAAGCCTAAAATATCCACGAACTTTCTTGCGATGAGATCCTATGGTTTGAAACTACGTATACGGAACATACGATAATGATAAACAGTTCGATCAAACCTTTGGAGCACGCGAGAACCACGCATGCCTGGCTTTATCGTGATTGACGGCTAGTGGCATATTTAAAACTCGCCATACATTCCCCTTGGCGCGGATCGCTTGCGTAATAAGTAATATAATTAATGTCCTAGTAAACTAACAATCAATTAATCAGCACAATATCAGCCTCGTACGTGCCTGCATCCTAATACGCACCCGCACTTGTCGCAGAGTTACGTAATCGTGTTGCGCCATACCTGTCTGCGAGGCTCTTCGTCCGATTTCTTGTTCGAGCAAGGTGCGGTTCGCATCAGCTAGTCGGCGATCCTGCTCGAACGTCTCTGGAATGAACAGATGAAATGGTTAATGGACGAAGAGTGGAGATGAGCTGAGACCAAAAAAAAAAAAAAAAAAAAAAAAAAAACAAATAAACACGTGTGATTCATCACTCACCCCCACAGGTGGTCAAGCATCTCAACATACACAGGTATGGTGCTAAAATGGATGCTGAAAGGCCTGGCCAGCTGCCAAGCCAAGAGAAGAAGAAAAAATGTAAATGTATATTTAGGCATTATAATTGTTGTACATCAGCCCCGATGTTATAAAGCATTATCGACTGTGGTGTATGAATGGGATTTTTTTCTTCTTCTCTTTTCTAATTCAGTCCACTCAAGATAACCACAAAAACAAGCTAAACTGATTATTGACGCCTCTTTGAGTCTATACAGGTGGTACGCCAATCAATAGGGTCAGCGTTCGGGACCTTTAGGGCTCACAAGGTCACGAGAGGAATTGGGGGTCGGCGCAAGAGGAGAAGCGGCGTCGACCAGGAGGTACTAGACTACTAGTAGGTGCTCGAGACTCAAGGGCGGAAACCACACGCACGTAGAAAGTGAGAACAAATTTGACACCGACGCCGCGGCGGAATGCACTGCTCGCCAGCAGAACTACACGCGTTGCTTGTCCAATAAAGTACAAGAGAAAAAAAATATCTATCTCCATGTGGTTTATCGACGCTCGGCATCATAATAATATTTCACAAGCAACGCGTGCGAGGGGAAAGGGAAAAAAAAGGCGGGAAGAGATACGATAAAAGAGAAGACTCGGCTTTTGTGTTTATGAGTGAATATACTCAATTATCGTAATATTGCGTAAATGATATCTATAATCGGCGCAAAAGATTCCCCGCTGTCATCGTTTTGGCGCCAAATCTCGTGAGCGACATTGACATTGCGCACAAGTTCAGAGAAGAACGATCGATCGACGTTCTATTAATACCAACGTGGCGGTGAGTTTATGAAAATGAATATCGGCGTCGGAGCGTCTTGGGATATATTTTTTTCTCTCTCTTCCCCCCATCTCAGCTGTCTTCCCCGTCAGAGGAGGGTTCTCTTGCCAGAATCATGATCGAGTTTCGCAACAGAAAGAATCCCGATCGACCAGTGCTCCACGCTGAGATGCCCCCGATACATAACCCTCAGAATACCATGCACGAACAAGTTAGCAAAACTTCTTTTATGGTGACGAACTTTTAATCCATGTATACATCGATTTCATGTACAGGACGACTAAACGCACAGGAATGCGAGGGTCAAGGTCGATGGGTGAAATGAGGCGGATCGTGATTCGGATGTTTGCGGCCGGTGAGTCAGGATTTGAGGAAAGAAGAGAGCGACGTTGAGTCTGTTGGCGTTTGATCTTTGTAGCGATTGCAAGCGATGATGCAAAAGGCCTCGTAAAATAACTCACCAGCATAGCAACTGCTACGCAAATCAAAGAAATGAAACTGCTTCCAAAAGCAAACCAACCAGGTATGATGATGAGATTGAAGTCCAGCCATGCTTCTCCGTTCACGTTCTTCGCCAAACAAGCGTATTGGTCCGTGTCATTCAACTGCACAGATCTGATAGTCAACGCATTTCGACCAACTTCATACCTGTGTAATTACATAATATTATCACCTGCGTGTGAGTGCAATCATGCGAGTGTTACCTGTCACCAAGAGGCAAGAGACTTCCACGACGATGCCACTTGACTGTCGGGCGTGGCTCACCCGTCACGCGGCACATCAGTCGAACCCTATCTCCCTCCACCGCTTGTAGTTTCGTGTACTCGTCCTGAATCTCCGGCGGAGAAACGGCTTCTGGATTGACAGGCGCATCGTTTAATCAAAGAGGGATCGGATTCAGGTGAGCGCATGAGTTATGACCATCAGGTAGGCCCCTGGATGCACTTTGACCTTTGCACTCAAAGACCCTGAGATGAATATTACGTCAAAAAGAACGCTGTTGGGGCTCCCTCGGGATGAGGGAAAAAGTTCGGTGTTGAAATGAAGAAGTTTCTGCGAAGGCCATCAGTGCTGTTTTCTGGTTTATGACCCCGCATTTCTTCTCAGCTGCCAGGCTTTTGTGTTATGGGGCCATGCCTGCATGCATAACAAATCCAATTGCATTGAACTTGTGGCAAGAGGCACATCCGAGCTTAAGGTGAGTAACTTTGGTGGCGTCATCACATGGTTCGCTAAGTTCGATTATAAAAGAATGCATAAACATTTCCGATTTCAACTCAGGCGTCTGAAGCTGCAATACGATACGATGACGGCTGTCTTTCGCATCCATGTCAACGGCCGATTGAAACAAAGGCTACTAATTAATAGATCTATTGATTTAATTAATTAATTAATTAACTAATTATGCAATGAATTAATTAATTACCTAAATCATCAGCACCCTCTCCGCCGGCCACCGCAATCAGTGTGATCAGCACTAATAGTCCTTCCATTTTGGGGTTTCTCTGAATTAAAAAACAAAAAGAACTTCTTAGAAATCACAAAAGAAAGTATCCATTGCATTCGAAGCTTTGTTTCTCTTTCTTAGATCATTGCGCCTGCGAGAAGTGCAAGCGTTTGCATACGACTTATTTTGAGCAAGCGCTGCATTCCTTCGTCTTGTTCTCCATCGCCAGACTGGGAATCAAAACAAACCTAATAGAACCTAGTTTTTTTTTCTCTCAGCTAGGGCTCGTAGTGGAGTTGCCTCTTTTTGTAGGGGCTCACTTGTGTGAAAGGCGGAATAAAAATTCGTTCGACTCTTCTTCTTTAAAAAAAAAAAAAAATTAACAAGCTCGGAAGGAAATTTTGTCTACCATCAGTCCATCACAGTCTCATAGGGGTCAATTAAGGGGTCAGTTTTGTGCGAGCTTTAGCATTTTTATCAGCAACGATATATAAGTTTGTAACATAACAGTGGATATAATTAAATGCAATAATCTATAATTACATGTAATATTAATTGTATTTAATAATAATGTCCACATTTAAAATTATATGATACAATTGAGAGGACAGTATTCATCATTTCACTTATTACCCTTTATTACCAGTTCATAATTGCATTGGCAGTTGGTACTTGGTGTACTGGATACTCGGGACACGTGATTATACTGATCTTGTGCAGGTATTGCAGACACTTAATCAACTGGCTTCTTTCGCAAACAGGTCAACAGAAGATTTGCGTGTACAATAATCCGTGCATTATTTGTATCAACTTAAGTTACCAACGATGCTACTCATGGAAAACTCACAAACTCCTAAAAGTTTGTGATGTGTCAAATAATTCACAAGGAAAAATTGAATCAAACATTACGCTAAAAGCAAGTGTATCATTTTAAGTTAAACCGATACGCACACGTGGAGATTTGCATCAGAACCGGGTGGTCTCTTGGGAAATCACGATAGGGAAGGGTTAGGCCTGGCTGCAGGCTAAAACCCCACAAGGAGGGGAGGGGGTATTTTTCAATCGCAGAAGGCAGGGGGGGGGGGGGGTGTCAGCTCTGGCAAATGCTTGATTATTTGGGATGAATATTATATTGTATTATAATTATTTCCGAAGCTACCCCAGGAATGAAAAATTCCTGTTTTACAGGAGGAATACTTACACCACAGTGAAAGATGCTACGGGTGTGTATAATTCGAGTTAATCAAAGAAAGCAGGTTAATTGGGAGCAGATTTGGGAGGGGGGGGGTATACGCATGTACTATGAGGTGCTGAGTAACAAGCACTTACACATGCAGCATTTACTATATTGATAATATATAGATTGATCCTCGGGGAAAAGTTTTTGAAAAGTAATTTAGATGAATTACTTTCAAGAACAATCTTTTTATAAAATATAATGTTGGGTTGGTTTGATCGACCGTGTGAATTCGATAACAAGGCAATAAATTACATTTGTGTGAGAGTACTGAAAGCAGTATCTCGTGCTATCACAGCATTACGCAAGAAGGGGGGAGGGAGTCACTCGTAACTATGGTAACAGATTAAGGAGACATGCAGGCACCTGTTGTGGTTGAGCGGTGTCGTCTATGCCATCGAAGGAGTGTGCTCCGTACCACTCTGTTCTATGACATCCCGCAGTCAACGTTTTAATTCGAACACAAACCAGAAAGGGGATTCCCCCCTCAAAGAACGCGGGAAGCACAAAGCATATCCAAAACGGCTGACTATCCAAGCTAATGAAATCCGGCGATGCCTAATGGATGGCAGTGTTTGCTCATCACACAGCCCTCAAAGAAAACGATTTGTAAATGAGTTTCTTCGTCGCTTCATAATTAACCGATGAAAGACGGGGGAAGCTACTTCTGCGCCAAATGCTGCGCTTGCAACTGATGCGCTGTTGCAGAGAGCAGTGCATGGGCCGACAAGCAGCCGAGGTAACAGTCTGCACATCACTGAGCTGCTTCAGCCGATCTGAGACTTATCGTGCGCTGCTCTCGTTCTCCTCTCCATCCTCTCTGACTCTCTTCTCATCCCCCCCTCAGGCGAATGGTCAACTTGATGACGTCAGCAATTCCAAGTACGACTGATACGGAGCGCTTTTAACTCTTAAGTGGGGGAATCGTGAAAGACGAGGGCTTTTTCTCTTGTAGTTTTACCAAGACGTGCCCAAGTGCTGGGAACATTTACTCGCTCGCTTTGCTGTTGTTTTCATGAAATATAGGCTGAAATGTAGGCTAATCTTGCCTTTCGATGCATTGTAATTAGGCCATGTCATGCAACCCGATGATACTACGGGATTGGTGGATGGTATACTTGGTCAGTATCCGCGAGATCTTAATTTATTCAGAATAAATTAGCTGTCAGTTGCGATTCACCACTTTGAGAATTTCGGATCATGTTACCTGTGGCTGTTGGGTGAATCATGAGCCCATGTCTGAAGACAAAGAACGCGAATAATTTGATATATTTATGGTTGGCCGACGGGTGCAAAAATAGGATTATCACTGTCTGTATTATTTTGTCGATTAAGACCACGATTTGTTGAAAGAAAAGAAAAAGTACTAGTAATCCCAGAGCTCGAAATAAGTGAAAAATTTGTACTCGTCACAAGAAAAAGGGAAATTGACGGGGAAATACAAGAAGAAGAAGCGAAATTATTTAAAAACAAGTTGTTGCGTATAATTATGTGTATAGGTAATGTACAAGTATATATTTTTACAACCAGAGGTCGTGTGTGTTTACAATATGCGCAGTACTACTGTACAGTGTGTACACTTTAATGACCACTTTGAAAATATAAAAATGTATTGCTAGCAATCAAGTCCATTTCGATCGATTTGACATCTAATTATAGCTCAATAGTACATACTACATGTAGTATTCTAAGTACATAATATAACTCGATGACTTGAAAAGTGTGCCTCCCTTCTGACGTAATGACTCCGTGTCCATTCTGAATAAGGAAAGATCACAAGATCAGCTCAAGCGATTGGAGACTTGCAAAGTTTTGTTGACACCGCCATTCCTCGGATCGACCCTTAAAATAAAATATAAAAATAAAAGGAATCCGTTTACAAGTTCCACTTGTAAATGGTCAGATAAATGACCAGCATTATACGCAGTGGACAAGGAGTCATTATGTGGGGTTTACGAGGAGTGACTGCATTTACGCTGGTGTGTAGGCCTACATGTAGTGTAATGATCAAGAACCCTGATCCGTTTGATAATTTGACATGGTCAACCTTGGGAATAGCTAAATATACTGAGAACAAAAGAAGCTATACATGTTTCATTGTTTTGAGAAGCTTATAGAGTAGTGCAAACTAAATTTATCGTGGATATATTATTAGAGGGGTGTGTTGGGTTATTAAATATTCGGAAATTGGAGTTTCTGGCGGTCACGTGGAATCAGCAAGGATATTGATTATGGGGTATAAGGGGTCAAAACACAAAATTACACTTTAGATGGAATGAATATTTTATCGAAAAAAAAAAAACAATGCATACAAAATGTGGCCCCTCACCATCTCAATACAGATCATGCACCTTCAGCGCATGCTGCGGGTGAGAATTCGGATCGGATCCTGGGCCAGTGCAGCCCATTCTTCACCGAAAGCACCAAAAGTGCTGTCGCGCCATACAGAGGCGGTTACACGGCGCTTCAATGGGTGATAAATGTGGAACTCTAAAAGGGCGTGCGTGGATGAAGACTCGCGGTTCGAAGTCATCGTCGAACTGTTTGCCCACTTGTTGGTGGTCCGTGGGATCCGAAGATATGGAAACGGTTTGGATGTGACTCAACAGAATTGCAGGATCCTACCTCCTGGTCGTATTACGAGGTCTCCCAGACCTAAGTCGATCATCCACCGTCCCTATGGTGGTGAAGCGTAGACGGAGAGTGAGCAGTGTAGCCGTAATGCAGTTAAAAGGCGCGAAACATGTTGTAGAGGAACAGCAGCCTGAAGTATCCGTATTGCGCAGCCTCTTTCGAACGAACTTAAGAGGGTGCATTAAGAAACGAAAGGTTCCAAACAACTCGCGAACCGTCGAAGAAAGAAGGACTAATGTTTGATTAATTTCCATGAGTGATTTTTGGAGATATCCGAAATGAACAACTTTCTTTGTTGTTCAACCAAGCACAATTTTCCTCTTTTCTCTTTATGAATTCATTGAGTGACCATTGAAAACACATGTAACTGATTAGAAAAAGTTCAAATTCTTTTGAGCCCATGATGCAATAAATATAAAACTGTATAATTTCTTTTGTTGCTCAGTATAGTAGCAGTCATACTTAAATTCTCTTGTCTTTGGTTCGGCAAAGGAGATTAGCTTAACGACTTCATGTACATTGTCAAAGCTACCAGCAAAACCAGTGGCGTATTCTCGCTAAGGGCGTAGAGGCGATGGCCACCACCTCAGCTAAAATACAAATCCTAATAATAACAATGAAATTGCTGTGTTCTTCACAGACTTCAATTGTGATCCTTCAAAAAAGCATTCAAAAGAAATGAATCTGACTACAAACGACTAATACAACAACATCGTGCAACTCGGTTGAAATATAAGATGCTTCAAGGACTTTTATCGCCCAACCGTTGCAGCATTGGAGTGTCATTGTTGATGGGAGATTCAGCTTCCAAGGCCTGCATGCTCCTTCGTGGAATCCTTGATAGTTGTTTTCTAGTCTTTTTGGAGATACTGAGCTCATATTTACATCACACGTTACCACTGCGACGGGTGAACGTGCTTATCAACGGGCAACAATGCGGGAAACCCACCTCAATGAGTTGTCATACTCAACTCAATGGTTCAATGGTTCATAAGCAGGGATATCATAATTGGCCCAGTCGTTTTTCTTGAATGTATTGTGGTAAATAAAATGCTTAAAATGGGTTTATAATTGTTGGCTTGCGTGTGCTTTTAAATTTGATCATGCACCAATCAATGAATAATTAAACAGAATAAGTATTTTCAAGATCATTAAAAGGTTAAATTTATCCGGTTATTATTGGTGTTACCTATTATGTTCATTGCAATCATGTGTATCCTGCAAATAGATCAATTAATTTATATTGACTGAGCTTCGGCCATCCCCTCAGAGATTTTTAGCCACTTAATTAGCAAAACCTATATTGTATTAGATTGCTGATGGAAGTGCGTTATGTTTCAATCCGATTGCACATTTTGAAAAAAAAGCAACAGAAAATGCGTTATGATTGCGTCCGATTACAAATGCGTTATGATTCGATCCGATTGCAGCTATTCGTCAATGTCAGGCAGGCTATGGTAAACCGCGGGGCTAACTGGGTCTTACACATTGGCTACTACTGTAGTAGCATGCGTGTGTATGGGCACGAGATTTCTCTTATCACAACTGTTGAAACTTGAAAGAGATTCATGCTCACTATCGGCTATTAACAAATTAACAATATAGGATATGTAACTGCTTTTATGACCGCATGCAACTGAACACGAGGTAAAAGCAAAATTCGATGCACATTAGGAATAAGCCTCAGCAGCATTGATGCCTTGTATCATGTTAGTCAAAAGGTGTCTAAGCTTTTGAAATTCATCTCGTAGCATTCGCTAAAATTTCTAATTAAATACCCGGTAATCTCTTCAATCATGCTACAATAACTAAATTACAGAAATGGCGATATATATATAATGATATAATATTTAGTTTTGGTGAAAGCGTGAAGTATGGTGAAATAGCGCAGACATCTCGTCTTTTTATTGTTGAGATCGTTCTAACAGGCCAATCCAGCTATAAAGAGTGGGTTGTGACGTCATCCACGTGCCAAATACACACCGCATTATAAATTGCGATCGACGTACTCGCTGAAAAAATGCCTAATACAATGAAGAATCTCTTTACGTTATAATTATTGAATATTAAAAGATGGCATTATGATTACAATGTATATGATGCACTTGATGGGCATATGCTGAATCATACGAGCACGACAACTCCCAGAATCATGAAGCATGGTTGCATATTTGAATAGAGGGCACAGTAACCTCATGCACTGAGTAGTCGTGAGAAAAAAACCCAAGTCAACCTTTATAAATAATCATGTAAATTTATGAACTTATCACAGACCAGAATACATCCAGCATTATGTAATACATTGTATTGAACTACAGATAAATCACAGGTGAGATCAAATACCTGAGGTTAGGCAGCCAGTGATGCAATAAAAAGCGCAAACTGGCCTAATGAATACAATTGGATTACAATTTACAACTGACAATAAATAGTGCAAAATATAAAAACCTCAAACCAAAAAGATATAATACTGGTATATGATATTGAATTAAAAATATTAAAATCCAAAACAGAGATCATCACAGATTTGTATCACAGTAACTCATGAGATATGAAAGCGACCAATGGAGATTCACATGCAATATACACATCATAAAATTGCTCAAACAAAACCCAAACACATCAGTGTAACAGATGACCGCTCAGACGGTCAGCTGAGTGTTTCCCTTGGAGAGCATTCCCTTTGACCCCGCCCGTGACCCCATTTTGGACGAGGGTCTGGGCAGTGAGCCGATCTGTTCAAGGATCCTGGAAGCCTCCCTGTTAATTAGAGAAGAAGGAATCTGATTGAATTATGATTATAATAGCAACTGACATGGACATGCGCTGCTCTCCTCCCACCCTCACTTTCAGCGCTCGTATCACTCTTCTGTCACTGGTTTTCAGCACTCCGAATGTACGGATAATCTGTCAAAGAGCGGCAATCTCTGGATAGCCTTGAGCTACATACTGATGACCGACCATGAGCCGAACAAGCGGACTGGGATCCAGATCCAGCATTTCCAAGAGGGCTCGGAGTGTCCGTTCATTCTTCATGCCAAGAGTGCCCTACACAGGGAAGCAATTCATCAGGGAGCACTTCAACGACATGAAACCTACAACTGAAACCACAGCTTGTATACGAATGTCTTCATGCGGATCTTCCATTTTTCTTTAGGATGAGAAGAAAAGAAATCCGAGATGATATGCTAAAATAGGAGAAACTCACTTTTCCACTTTCTCACAAGCCGATGCAAAGAGACCTAAAGCTGCCAGGACCTTTGCGACTTCGTGTCGCACAACTTTATTTGGATCATCCCAGAGTCGCCTTTCAAGAATCTCATAGACCTTGTCTGCTTCACCGCTGCCTAAGACCCACTTGCTGCCTGAAAGAACAAACATTGTAGATTCGCTGAGCTGATGGATCGAAATCTCCTTCATACCCAAGTGAATGAGTTGACGTGCGGCTGCTTTACGATGTTTCCAAACGGGAGATCGTTGTAGTTGCTTCAGGACTGCTTCTATGACAGGGCGATGGTGAACATTCATTTGCCGAACCATAATCTCCAGAGTCTGGTAATAGAGACAATGAATATGAAATAATAAATATGGAGCTATGAGGAACGAGCAATGTTATAACCGAATTTAACACAATTCTCTCATTTAATCAAATGACTCACTTCAGCCCTTTGATGCACATCTGTCGACTCTTCTAACATTCTGCTCAATTTGTTTTTAGCATTTTCGTCCGCTACGCACATTTTGCCCAGCGCAATCGCAGAGTGGAATGAAATTGGGTCATTTGGGTCATCTGCGCGACACAACAGACTGAGGATGCGTGAGAGCTCCTTGAAGGTGGCCAAGCGTTTATCAATGTACTGCACGTTCTTGCTGGTGATCATGCTCTTGAGAAGATCATCTTTGATGTCACGATTGCCTTCGATCAAGTAGTGCACGATCTGGATGAGAATCTCCTCATCCCAACATCCTGCCAAAATGAAATAACATTATATAACCAGTTCTAGTCAGATTGAATGAATGGTAGGCAGTAATCCTTAACCATAGAATTAGCCATCTGAAGATATGTACACCTGGTCAACAAAGAATGCCAGACTGGTACATGTATATTCAAGTCAACTGTATCTCAACTCTATTAGTTTTCAGACTTCATGCAAAAGCGTTGTTGCTTAGATGCAATTTTTGTGGGCGCCTTCATACTTTCCTTGTAAACGGGATTCTAGGGAGGAATTCTGGGAAACCAAGTGCACATTTCTTTTCTGTGCATCTCAGGATGACAAATTTGATTGAATCGATAGATAAAAGTCTGCAAATGTACGAATGCAGCTAAAAAAAACCTGATTTCAGTTGTATCTGAGTTCCTAATTACGTGAATTGCACCCAATTTAATGTTGCAGAAATAGATTTCTCACCAATGGTAATTAGAGACTTGGTAACTTCGTAGATGACACGTTCATTGTCATCATGCCGCAGCCTCTCTCTCAGTGCGTACACCACCATCGTGTCCCCACACTGCAGCGCCCCCAAGTGACGAGCGGCATCAACTCTTTCATCGGCGTTTGGTGACACAAGACTGTTATGCACAATTGACTGCAAACAGAGAGATGAAGAGAGGCAGGAGAGAGGAAGAGAGGCAGGAGAGATGAAGAGAGGCAGAAGAGATGAAGAGAGGCAGAAGAGATGAAGAGAGGCAGAAGGAGAGATGAAGAGAGGCAGAAGGAGAGATGAAGAGAGGCAGAAGGAAAGAGGTCGTTCACCTTGACTCGCTCCCATTTGAGGCCTGAGTGGGCAAGGGCCCCTGTCTTCGGTTTCACATCCTCCCATCGGACACACGCTGCCAGAGAGATGGTTACAACTTACGAGGATGCGCTAACGTAAAGTTCTGTACAAGTACACAGTAATATACAAGATAGGAATGTTGGTAGATTTGTAGATTAATAAATAAATATATATATAAATAAATAATTCATTTTTGTATAGTGCAATATCCACTGAAATACTCAAAGATGCTGCCAGCCATATTAACTAATATTTATTTCATTGTTTAAAAGGTCCCCATTTTAAGTTCCGACTTAAGAGACTGTACGTTGGTATGTAGTCATCCAAGGGAATGGAACCCCTTACCCTTGGATTGAAAGTTCAATGCTCTAATTGTAATTAAGAAAAATAAGCTCAAATTAATGAAAGCGAAAAGATACATGCAAAGTACAATAGATTTTAGAATTGCAAAATCAAAGGATTAGTTTGTGTACAGTTGAAAAGGAAAGTCAAAAGCAGATTGCAAACTAACAGGTGTAGTATTTGAGCCAAAATATATTCAATTATTTTGGGCTTAATGTCTCTATAAGATCAAATAATATAATTATTGATTAATTCTTTTTAATTTTGCAAAATAGATGCAAAATAGGGATACAAATTGGTAATAATTATATACACACAGTGAACAGAAACATATTATACTCACAGTCTTCTGTCAGAGAGAAAGAGAAATTGTTTTGAAAATTTTGAAAATCTAAAACAAACAAAAAACAATACATAGAATATTGAAAAAAAAAATTGTATAATAAAAAGGAACTTATTATTGGATATTGCTTATGAAATCCATTCAACCCTACCCCTCCCCCCCTTCCCTTTTGTTTAAAAAAATTAAACCAAAACAATTATGATTGAAAATTAAAATACCGGTAACCATGCAGTATATGACAAATTTAATAAACAGAATTGTGAGATACTGAAGAAGCATATTATTATATCATAAAAGATATCTTAATTTAATTGATTTCTATGTAATTCTATGACAATGCTTATTAAATTATTAAATTGGAATTGTTTATTGTGAAAATAGCTTCAAAAAGAAACTCAGAATAATATGCCATGAAAAAAGTGAATATCTGGGACATTGTATTAATGAAATAGAAATTTATGAAATTTATAAAAGTAAACCAAAGATTTGAATAGAAAAAAGAACAAAAGATGTGGAAATAATTGAAATGCAGAAACAAATCAAACCCATAGAAATTAAAAATATCATTATTTCTGTACATAAATTAATATCATCCTCAATTTGCTTACCATTCAAAGCTACAAAAATATGAAATAAAAAGGTAAGAATAGAAATATATAACACAACAAAACATTGCTTATACATTAAAATTTTTAAAACCATCTTTATCATGCAATAAAAAGATGGATGTAAGCTGCGAAAACCCAAAGCAAATGACATTAAGACTTACCTTGGAATTTAATCATAGTTTTAGCCATGAGCATAGCAGCTTTGATGGATTTCTTCTTTTTCCTTCAATAGGATCGGAATGAAATACAGCATACAAAGAAGAATAACCTACTCACTCTGGCTGCGTTTCCGCCACTGAATTAACATCTTCTTCTTCAAGCATTTTCCTGAAGTTTTTTTCCGAAGCAGTTGGCTCCGTCAACTTTGAAATCTTTGGCCGAAACAAACTTGATGTGAATTTTGTTTCATTGTAGAGATTGTGCTGGTCAGCTATACGTTCCGCTGCTTCTACTGTACCAGGAGTGGATTTGCTGAAGTCTTTTGAGTTCCGCGGAAGAACGGTTGAACGATCCTAGTTTTAAGATTGGATAAACGATACAGCGGAACCCGTAGCGACTCAACTGTTCTGGAAACGGGAAGGTTCTCTGGATAAGGAAGAGGGTTTGGATAGTACACAAGGCGGTTTGAGAGCGATGACCCCAAGCGGTCTTTATCCAAGGGAGGGAACGTTATTGTTGCATTGCTATCAGGACGAGTCAGCCCGTGATTGGCCAAGGATGGCTAGGATTAACAGAATAATTAAATCAACAGGAATACTATTGTTCCTGTACCTTTTCTTCTAAGGTTTGCACCGGCGTTTCTCGTGATAAAGTATCTGTTATGAGAAGAAGAATTACAATTAAATTGCAGACAAGTAAAAAATCCCAGCACATATTTCACATCTTTTGGCTACCTTACAAATGAGAATGATCAATTAATCATACATTATAATATTTACATTGTAGACTATGAATAATTATCATGCATTCCATATGAAATTTACTAATTAGCATTCTTCTATTCACAATACCTGAATATAAATTCTAAAACACACGTCATCAATTAGTCCTGAAATACAATCACTCTGTGAAGCAGTACTAGAAGTACCTAGCAGGTACTAGCAGTACCTAGAAGCAGTACTAAGACACCTATGACAAAACCGAACATCTTTGTACACTTTGCAATCAACTTCATTCGGATACCTTTTTGTCGATTCATAATTGAAATCCTGGATGCTGCAAAGTAGTAAAATCGAGTGAACGGACAAAACGTAACAGGAGTGCGGAAAAATGAAGCAATTGATACAGAAAGTGAAGCTAAATATATACTGCATAAAACCTTGGTCATATTTATACATCATGATGTGAAAGGAAACACTCAAGCAGAGAGATGAACTGCACAGATGATCATCTTAATTTCACACCAAATAATCATGTGTCAATAAAGCCACTCATCTCTCCTTTTTTCCAATCTCCTTGATTAAGACACAAACACAAAGGAGCAGGAGAATAAAATAAAATCTGACATTCAGTTCCCAAGGTCGGTCGCTTGAGGTCACCCAGGTCAGTCGGATTGACCGATAAAAGGGAAGCGTCACGCACTTTGTCAAACATTTTGTTCATATCAGCCGAGAGATCATTGAGCGCAGTTTTCTATGAAATAAAAAACCCAATCACTGTAATTCAGAGGTGGTGATCTCAACCCACATGGATATCGGTTAGCTCACTCCCAGAACGCCTTGGTTTCCATGGTAACTCAACTGGGCGTTTCACTGAAGATAAAAAATGATGAACAGTTGCCGATAGTTACGCCAATGCCGATAATACCTTGATCAACGAATGTTGCGGGAACGGCCAGCCCCATCTGGTGGTAAGAGAGGGGATCCAGCTGCAGAAGAAGGTGAACATACTCGTTGTAATCGTAACATCTGCGCTCGGATTCCCAGTAATCGCTCATTTCCTGATTGTCTTCAATTTTTTTCATTTCATTAGCAATCTGACGATCCTCGTTGAATTCTATGGAAGATAACAGCGATATATACAATGCAGGGCTTAAATGCAACACTCACCACCAGAGGAAGTCTTCATGGTCACTCTGCTGCTACGACTTTTACGCGAGTCTTGAGTTTCTCTCAACAGAATACCTGACCTCTGAACTGAATGTTCAACACTTTCAGGATCAACCTCACTGAATGGAATGTCTTTGGGTGGAGAAACATCCTGATGAACCGAGAAGAAAAATTATCATTGAAAAGAAAATTAATTATCATCTAGAAAATAAACATGACACAAAGCAGAAATACCTCTGAAGAGTCTGGGTGCCTTTCTTTACCAGAATAAGACCAATTTGAGTCAATGGAAGACTCAAGCAGACCTCCTTCTTCTTCTTCAATTGATTCCCCTCGGCTCAACAAGTCCAAGCCATGATGATCCAACTGAATATTGTAAGATGCGTCTGAATTTGAACCTTGGTCCTTTCTTATAGAGAAAAATCAATCAGAACATTGTACATAGGTCATACTTGTCTAATTACCGGTCACATGACCCTGCAGCAAGGGAGCGCTTTGGTGACTCTGGGCTTCCTATTTCACTAAATCCTCCACTAAAACCATCTGATTCATTTTGAAATCTCTCTGAGTCGCTTGTTTTGCAGCCAGTATGAAAACTCTGGAATTAAACATATCTCAAGAACTCTGAGCATCTGAGAGAGTTAAAAACCAAACCCTCTGTCGGCGTTTCCCAAGTAAATTATCCACGCGATCTTCCAACCAACCAATTCTCTTACGAGCCTTACTAATATTAGCATGGCTCCCTTCTTTTAAAGCTTTCTGTAGGTCTAATCTGGCATAAACCAGCTCATTGTTTACTTTGTGCACAATCTATAAGAATATGAATAAAGATATTCTTTCAAGTATTCCTTTAAGAATAAACAGACCTTTACGACAAGCATCATTCCTTTGAGTCGCTGTTCAAGTTCTTTGGCGGTATTCTGATGAAAAGCAACATCCTGCTGTGAGCGTGCAGCTTCCACTTCCACTAACGCCTGCTCTAAAGACTCCTGAACATTCTTCACATTTCTGATCTAGGGATGAAAAGGTTGATCAACAGTGAATAGTTGTACTGAACACACTGACTTGCTCTTCAAGCAGCATGTCAGAGCGATGCTGCACCACAACCTTGCGACTCGTGTTGGATCCACTGCCAGCGGACGGAGGGCGTGCGCTGAAGATGCCAGCCATCTTGAATGGCGGAATTACCAATTTACCTGTAAGAAAAAGAGTTAGGATCGAGCAGCATAGCTAATAGATTATAAAATTTTCAAAGATCGAGGTACCTCACGATTGTACCGGTATATATGTACCAACAATTACCTCGATATTGATAAAATAGATTTTTTGTACAAATTTATTAACTATGTGGCGACGTCAAGAAGCCGAGGAGAAATGACTCCAAGAGAGTTCAAATGCAGGCTTATTTTATGTATTTTTGTATGAGAAATATAGTATTATATTATTATTATTATTATTATTATTATTATTATTATTATTATTATTATTATTATAACAATTTTTTGTGAAAAAAAATTCTCACATTTTAATGGTGATGAACAACGGAACAGAACAAACAAAAACTAAATGAAGAAAAGAAAAAAGGTACATGCACATATATTATAATAGTTTACCCGCTGGAACTTATGAAAAACAGTCTCTTCGTAAGTTTGTTTTTCTTTCTTTTAAATTCATAATAATATTATTATTATTACTATTGTTATTAATATTATTGTTATTCCTTATTTTTATTACAGCATTTTAATTTCAACAGTGAACGCTAAGAACCGTGATTAGTGAATGTCAGTGAAAAATGGCCCTAAATATTCTACTGTTTATTTAATACACACGTGAATTATGATCATCCTGTTCATAATGATGCATTGAATGCGGTGTGTCAAAGAGATTCAATAATGATCATAATGATAATCAAGCATTGACAAAATATGAAGAGGAATTACCAAGAAAATAAAAGTTATATTTTCAGCATTTAATTAATCAGCAGTCATATCTATTTACGAAACACTTTTGATACAAGTCAATCGTAATCGTCGGTCTGGCACTTCAGCATTCCATTTTTAGCATATTATCAGCCATATGACATGATTCGCCATATGTAAACAATATGGCGAATGATGTTGCTAGGGAGAAATCAAAAACCTTCGTGTAATTTGTGGTCGTCAAAACACAAGATCACATTTCATTGTAGCATTTAATTATTTTTATACACTTAAAACATATTTCCAGTGTATCAAGATAGATTTTTGTGTTTTGACAGAAGCATAACGAACAAAAAACATTACGCTAGTGAGCCGCTGAGCGAGAATTCTTAGCGGAAGTGCTCGTCTGCTTATTTCGATCCCATCATACCGACGACTTCCTCTTTCCGGTTGCGGCCATAACTGTAGGTTGAGAAAATGTGAATAATTGTGGAAATCTTGTTACATCTGCTATATATTCAACCTTATTGGACATTTATTACACTAGGATCCTTTATTAATCATTTATCTATCCATCGAGTGTCATATTTTTGTGATTTGGTGAATACTGAGAGATATTTAACCGCCGAAGTAACCCTCCTATTCCTTGTTATGTCCTACAGTGTGTTGTTTCTATACGACCCGGGCAAATTAAAACGTGGATCAGTGTTCAATTCCATCAGCCATCACCTCTACCTCCTCTGCCCCACTATCGTGCAGTTTGGGCATTGTTGAATTTCTTGATCAATCAAATCTGTGGTCGTTTATCTAAATCAACATTGACCGTTTCAGACTCTAGATTTCAAGTGATAGTATACCTGCTCGATCCGCCTACTAGCCTTTTATAACTGCTATCCACTAGGGCGGCTACCCAGTTCCAAATCCCCAGTCGGTGATCTTCCACCGAATGCCCTTGAAATCAGTGATTTGTCCCAATACTTAAAATGAGTGATGTCCCAATATTATTAAGTGTTATCTTCGTTCTTCATACTAGAGTCTCTCTTCCATTCTGAATCTCATCTCATCCCTGTCTCCTTTCAGTGACCAGCTGTCATGGTGCGCGTGAACGTTCTAGCGGATGCCTTGAAATCTATCTGCAATGCAGAGAAGCGTGGCAAGAGACAGGTGCTCATTAGGCCCTGCTCTAAAGTTATCGTCCGCTTCCTCACTGTAATGATGAAGCATGGTGAGAACCCTTTGTTTCCCTTATTCCCTATGTCCTCAACTCTCTCCTCCTGCAGGTTACATTGGTGAGTTCGAGATCATCGATGACCACAGGTCAGGCAAGATTGTGGTCAACCTCACTGGACGACTGAACAAAGTGAGTCCTGTTCTATTGCTTGTGCCTTACAGTGCCCTAAGCTAATTTATGTGTACTGGGTGATGCTGTATCATACGTGTCGTCACGTGTGCCATCTTTGGCTTAGTCCGTAGTGCTACCTGACTAACGTTACACAGTTCATCTTGTTGAATTGTCCCACGGACCAGTTGAGGTTGCAGGCATTATTCTTGTGAGTTGTGGATTTTACAATCTGGCCTGACAGTGCTGCACACTAGGCTTGAGTGGTTCCCTATACAATATTTAAACCCCTTATGGATTGTTAATCTAAGTGCTGACCCTGCTGAAATTAAGAAGGCCGACTCCACAGATTTTGTGAAATCCTAGCCGTGGTGAGCCAGTTTCTAGGCTGATGCACTCGAGATGATGCCATAGCGTTGCATTTAACATCGCAGTATCACTTTGTTTTATTTTTTGCTTATGCACAGTGACCAGATATCTGTGCAGAAATTTGAAATAGGAAATTGTCAAGTCCATGCTGTTGTGTATTTGCGATCCTTCTCCATCATAAAGATCACGCATGCCTCTATATTTAGAAGAATTTCAAACATATTTTCTTCGTGAGTGGCGCCACTCGTTGCTTTAAGCAAAGTGGGAGATGCGCAGTTTGCTTTTTTAGTCTCAAAATTCTTTTTACTGTAAAACAGTAGAATTTTACCATCACATATTATTATGATATAGCCATGGGTAACATTGTGACTTAGTGACCCTGTATGTGCTGCTGCTAAGCCTGCCACTCACATTGAAATAATGTCTTAGTTTTTCTCTCGATGAGGGTTTAATGGCCCCACCCAGCACAGATCCTGTCAGAATATGATTTTGTTTTTCACGCTTTTTTTTTTTTTTTTTTTTTGTATTAATCTATCATATTTTTCCAGTGTGGAGTCATCAGTCCTAGATTCGATGTCAGAATGAGTGACTTGGAAAAGTGGACCACAAACCTCCTCCCCTCCAGGCAGTTTGGGTATGCATCAAATCAATTTTATGCCTTAGTCCATCTCCTAGCCTTGTGTTAGAAGTTATATAATTTTTTGTTGGCTTGTTTTTTTATGTGTTTTGTATTTGCAGCTTTCTGGTTTTGACTACCTCCGGAGGCATCATGGATCACGAGGAAGCCAGACGAAAGCACCTTGGAGGAAAAATCCTTGGCTTCTTCTTCTAGTTCATGATCACCAGACTCTCATTTTAAAGCTGTGTCGCATCCCTCTCTGAATAAATCACCTGAAGGGAACACCGCCTATAATTTCCTCTCTTTCTTTTTCTTTCTGTGTCAGTGCGTGTTACAGCCAGTTTGGTTTGTGATCTGTGCTCCTGACGTGTCATTGGGATTTTTTAATTGCACCTCATTTTGTCTTCTAGTAAGCTCAGGTATGAACTATGTGTCAGTTTTTAATTAATACTTCCTGAACTAATTTAATCATGGGATGTCCGATTCAATGCAGACATCTCATGAAATTTGTACTATAGTACATGCATGTGTGTTCAAAAATGTGCAGAATTCTCAATCAACTTCTCCCCATGCAAATGAAGATGAAAATTTCCTTATAAGGTGTATTAAATTTGACTATCAAAAAGCTTCAGGCAAGTAATTATTCAGTCATGATTATTAGAGAAGGTATTGATTAAATGTGCATTTAACTTGGACAAATTTGGATACACGTTTGTGACATTCCTGTGATCAGTGTAAATGTAATGGATGTTGATGTAAACAGAATATGCAGTTGCTGGCATTATTAAATTTTACGCATGAATTGCATACATCTATATATGTGATCATCATAGACTAGTGTGTGCTTAGGTTTACTAATGTATGTAGTCGAACCGAGTCGACAGGTACGTCTACATCAGTACTAGTTGCACAATATCATGAACCGGTGATCTTCCTGAATCATTGATACGAGCAGATTTACATCCGTGCAATCCTTCGTGCCAATTGGTAGCCTGAGTGCCTTGATACCTAACGCTGGAGGAACAAAAATGGACTCATTTCCCCACCCAAATAGATTGTGTTTAATTTAAAATTCGTTGTCTAAATACAAATAGATCTTTTCTGATGCTTGACATCGACACATTCAGCGACGTACTAGTATAGTACATGGAGATGCATTATGCATTATTTTGGTGTCTAATTTGAATTCATTGTATTGGATCGAGACCACGACTACATACATGTAATTGTAACAATTGTAACGCTGAGGCATTTTGCTGGAAACCCCGGTCCCGGGATCCTTGTATATCTTGTCTGGTTATAAATTACGATAGCGAGAGAGAAACGGTTATTTGATTGAACTGCGCTTTATTTCCGAATTACATTCAGTAATTTTGGGTTGATCCTATTGTAGATGACCTGACTGGAGTAGATTAGAAAAGTAGATGAAAAAGTGATGCACCGTCTTACCACTCAACAGCGCTGCTGGAAGTGCAGAATTGGGATGTCATTGCTGTTGGACCTGGGTCCTCTAGTGTTACTCCAACACATGCACCGCGGTTGCTGATGCTGCCGCTTGCCGCGTGCGAGGGTTGTAGAAGACACTAACAATCATGGACAATTAGGCCCTAAGATTCAGCACTGCATTCAGATATACATGTATAACATATACTCGACCACTCAAAACTTATTAGTTGGAGGCAGGATTTTGCATCTCCAACTTCAAACATTTCAAAAGCTGAGAGACAGATATACAAGTTTTGTATGGGTGGACGATTGCTCGAGGTTAGGGAGACCTGAACTCCTGAAGGGCCCACAAAAATGCAGGATAGGCATATCCAGATCTTCTCATTCGTGACCGTGTCCATCCTGTTTCTCGAGCTGGCGTTGTCAAGGAAGAGTGATACATGTAACAGATAATGCGATCAGCTATGCCATCGTTTACTAATGTCCGGGACGAGGAAATCTGGATCCCTGACGTTTTTCCAAAGTCCCAATTCGGATCACTGCAATAAAACTCAGGAGCAACTAATCCAGATGAATCAGATTCACAGATAGAAAACATGAAGATACACAAGTGGGCGAAACCCAAATTGAGAGCTCCTCACCTGCACCTTAAGGGCCTCTGATTTCAATCAAGATTCGTAATTCAAATTTCTTCTTCTCGCATTCGTTCCTGGCCCCTTGATCATTTCTTTCTTTGTGGTGGACACTCATGCAGCCCGGTCTTCAAATCTCGTGTAAGTTAGTAACCCTTTGTTGCTTCAGGATTCCGAGGTAAAATAAGCCCACCAAATATAATTCACATACGTACCTGCTTAAAATGCACGTCGCGTTCATGCACTTATACCGCTCCTTCAAAGAAAACATAGCGGCCAGCAGGCATGTTCGTTAAGTTCACATCTTCAATGTCCTGTATAATTATTATAAATATTATGCATTATTCAATCAATTAAAAGCAATTAAACGTTAAAATGTATGCACCGCAAGTATTAGGAATTTAGGATGGAATTATTCTGGTTATTTACTAGTGGCGGAAACATAGATTCGCCGATTCGGATACCGGTATATCGACGCGCAGTATTAAATGTCCTATCACTTGCATGAGTTATGTGCATAACAGAACACCATACCATGCACAGATGAGATCGCTGGCCACCGGAGCCTCGAAGCACGCAGCAACCAACCTTGTGTCTTTAACACCTGCTTACCTCCTCAGACCCATGTCATATGGCATCCATAACTATACACTCGCGGTTTGACCCTTCACTGTACACAGTTCTACATACCCCATTGCGTGTCCAATTCCTTGTATGCCTACCTCCCATACATCAAGTTGACGACGGATCATCATTGCATGGCCAAGAAATGAAGATTGTAGATATTCGACGCCGTAAAGCATTGTGACAACATTCCATTGAGAACATGTTACATAATAATGGGGCTGCCTTTGCCTTCACACCAACTTTTTCTCATTTTCATAACTTTGATTTTTTCGTATTAACTAATTTTCATTGGTTTTCTTTGGCTGCAAACCCATATTATTTTATCCTGCAATGTGAACCACAGTTTACGCATGGCTATGATGGCTATCGCAAAAAAAAAAAAAAAAACAAAAAACAAAAAACAAAAAACAAAAAACAAACAAACAAACAAACATAATCAGTGTATTTTCATGGCAATTTTGTGCGGACTTTTACCCACCTTTTAGCCGTACATGTATAAGGGTTTTTTGAAAGAGTTTTCTGTCTAGCTTACAACGCGTTAAATACATAATAGAAAATTAAAATTTGGCTCATACATAGGTTAGCTTTTCAAGTGAAAATTGCAACCATGGCATTTCCCAGAAAGTCACGTGACCACCTCCGACGCCAATTTGCGTGAGGAAGGGATCGGCTGTCAAAATGCTACGGACTCCCGAATCACGCGATTATTCAAAATCGATTATAGACCATTAATCATTAACCAAAACGTACGGTGTTTTCTTCATAGACGCATCATAGCAGTACGAAAGTAATGAGTTCCGTGAAAATATGTATAAAATAGTCAAATAAGGCCCGAAAAAGAGTACTAGCAAAGGCTCACTTTTATGTTCCCTCTGATAATCGAACATACAGAAATATCGGGGGAAAAAATCTTAAAAAATAAAAACTTGCGAAGCATATTTTCATGCTCATCCGCATATGTGAGTATTATTTTTAATTACAGGATGTCAGCCAATGTGTGTCTAACAGTCCCATGCACCAGTGTCTTGAAACCTGTTATGTTTTGGTTTTTGGTTTTGGTTTTTTAACATTTCGGCAAACTTACACGTAACAGGAATATTTCCTTTCCTCAAAAGAAAACATTTCGCCCCAAGTGGTATTTTGTGGCATTATGTTAGGGATGAAAATATCAAATCAGAAGAAAAGAGTGACTTAATTATCCACATTTATGCATAAAATGGTGTATGGAGAGGTACAGTCAACATTTTTTCATTCGAAAAAATCGAGCATTAGTAGCACCAAGAAAAATACGGATGCCTTGATATGATCTTCTGAATGATTCTTCGATCTCACTACCACATTTAAAGTCTCTGGTATTGCGCGTCCTATACCATAATATTAGACCGATAACTTTTTGAACAACCCTTAAACAAAAAAATATGTAAATTATATATGTACCAATAATTATGTTCCCTTTCAACCTTAGTGGTATCCTAGATTAAGGTGTTTAATGAAATTATTATTATTAATATTATTATTATTATTTTGAAGTTGAGCAAACATAATTATATATAAAAATCTGAAAATAGATGGTGATCAATCTGGACTCCGATATATATCGCATGTTGCCAAGCGATTCACATTATCCATCTCTAAGATCGAGAAGAGACCTAGACCAGGAAGCAAAAGGAGCGAAATGAGACGAAGGTCCTTGAGGTGCGGCCATGCGGCCTGCAGCTATCAGGAGGTGCCATCAAATATAAGCACGCCATCTTCTCGAATTGAGAAGCACTGATCTGCAGAGATCGAGAAAAGTCTTCTGAAGTCCAAAGAATTTCACAATGAATCTGAACATCTGTGCATTACTGGCGATTTGCATGGTGGGCCTCAGCCTTGCTGCTGGCTACCAGTTGTCCAATTGGAACGACCCATCGAGTGAGTATATTTTTATTTTGCTGTATCATAAGATGCACTGAGTTTGGTGGTTCATATTAGGCAGCTATGATGAGCTGTACGATGAGGAAACGGAGTTGCTGAGAGCGTTGAGTGGAGCCAAGATGTCGCTCGGTGGATACATGCAGGAGTCATATGGTGGCGACTATGCTGGAGATTACAGCGACTACGGTTACCAAGGTCCAGAACAGGTGATGCATATTATTATACACTTGGTGTGGATCTTCATTGTGTGCATATTCTGTTCCAGAGGAGCGGTGGCTATCAGCAACAACAGCAGCAGAGTGGAGGCTATGGTCACAAGAGTCAAGGGTACGGCATGAAGAAAAAGAGGAGGACGTACAAGTCAGTCAAACTACCTCAGAAGAAGGAAAAAAAAAGTGAGTTTGTGGCGTGGTATTGCATAGGTTTTTGAATGTCTTGTTTAAAATGGGGGCTCCATCCGACAATGCCTCTCAAATGTACAGCTGCAGGTTTTAAAAGGGTAAGTTTAACATTTGTGGGGGCATTAAAAACAACTGATAGCTTCATCATGCTAACTAAAAGTGATATGGCTGAGTGAGCGGATGGTGGACTTTGCATTTAAATGGATTAAAAGACATTTTCCGTGTATGGTTCCACGTGCAAAAACAGTTCAAATTTCGTTAAAGTATTTTGTCATTTTCGATGGATAGTATGAACATTTATTAGTATGAACATGACCTGAACATTTGCTGTCGTCCGCAAAGAGAGCGATTAAGGAGGAAGAAACTGAAGGCATGTCATTGATACACAATAAAAATAAAATAGAACCTTATATCGAGCCTTGAGGGAGGCCAGAAGTGACAGGTACAAAAGGTCATGTTATACGTCATCATAAAGAACATGCTAGGTTTGAGAAGATATTAATATATATCACGAAATGTTGATACAAGAGTGAAAAATAAAATTACTTCCGCGCCATTTCTTGTCAAAATACATGTAGTTACATGTATATGCTCATGCATTGTGCAACTTTTATCTCCTAGTGAAGATCATCTCCGTAGACAAAGGCTTCTACATTGCTGGTGGCACCCAGCTGTTTGGAAAGTTCAAGAGTTTGAAAGGATGCATGAAAGCGTGCGCCGCCATTCCCAACTGCTTCGCTGGTGACTTCAATCCCTGGTTTGGTCGATGCTACATTCACGGCAACCTGACAGCATGCGGCACGCTCAAGGCCCACAAGAAACTCACGCACTTCAAGAAGGTTCCTTGCAGTGATTATCCATACATTAATCATGCATGATTTAAGTGTTTACTTTTTTCGCCAAATATAGCGGTGCCTGACGCTCCGAGAGGTCTGGTCACCTTGGGAGCACAGATTTTCAAAGGCCTTGAACAAAAAGGGATCACATCACTCTCAGACTGCATCAAGAAATGCGTCACAGCAGGGGAGGGAATTCCGGTAAGAAAATATTATCAAACTTCTCCCCTTTTAATAAAACATGGGACTGATTTCACTGCAGGAAATATTCGATGCTGACACAAACGACGCTATTCAGATCTGTTTTGGCGTCGATTACGACTTCAGCACTCACAAATGCTTCTTCCACGTGAAAAATGACGAAACAATATGCACAGAGGAGATCCCTTAGGAACCGACGAATTTGGTGGCGAGTCCAAACACTATTAACATCGCATTATGTAAGTTATGTGAGCTGCGTCATCCACATGAATCTAATTATATTAACGAAAGCCTTAAAAGGGAAACGTTCACTATAATTAGAGGCGATCAGATGCCTCATTACCATGCAATCACTCCAACGCACATTTCCTTTCGACTGCATAGTCACGTGGCTATGAGGCTAAGGGCATTTATAGGCGAACTTTTGGTTTATATGATTATTAACTGAAATGGAGGGAATTCGCTACCAATTAAATTTGCTGTCATTTTTCCACATTTTGATCCGATTCCTTGAAAGTATCCTCGCTTTTATTCCCCCTTTTTTCCTTTTTTTTTTTTCCCTTTTGAATTTTGTTTGTTTGTTTGTTTGTTTGTTTGTTTGTTTGTTTGTTTGTTTGTTTGTTTGTTTGTTTGTTTGTTTGTTTGTTTTTTTTTTTTTTTAAGTTTGTTTGCTTTCAGGTCCTAACGCGCCTGCGCCGCCGCCGCCGGATCCGCCGGCAGGCTAACACGTGCCTGGCGGACATGTCCACCTGTCAGTGCCGAGGTGCGCGGTGTGTCTTGGCTTACCATAGTTGATATCGGACTTATCAGAACTCCACGCCTCATATCGGATTGTATCAGATTAATAATAAACAGTTGTATATAGGTATCATACTTTTGTTGTTGTTATCGTAAACAAAAATAATGAACACACACATGTTAGATTAATATTACAGGTTATCATAACTTATTGATGCCTTGGGGCTGTGGTAAATTATGAATAGGGCGCGGACACAAAAGGAGCCCCTTCCATTGTTATGTAGCCTGCATCTTATTTTGTGATTTATTTGAGTTTATAGTGGACGGAATTATTTTTCAACCACTTGTAACATTACAGTATGTGGGTAGCGTATTTTCTCCTTATTATAATTATATGTTATTGAATAATTAAAGTATCTGCATACTTTTTATGAATGTGACGAAATTATATGTGCATGGATCTTATCGAAGTATACAATTAATCAATTAAGACAGGGAAGAATTTGTATCGGCTCAGAACAAACTCAGCCTCAGTAAGTCATAATAATTATAATCTCTGGGAGAAAAAAGAGATACGGCAATATATAAAATATATTTAAAATAACCATTTAATTGGTTGGGGGGGGGGGGGGGGTGGGCATGCAGGGAAACCGTATAGGGATCTAATTATTGCACACAAAGAAATAAGTTGGAATCCGCGGTGTGTTTCAGTACGTGAACACTTGTTGCTTACCTGCCTCTGAGATTACAATATAGAGGAGCACGTCAGTAAGGACTGCAATGGAGCATCATGGCTTACCATGACATTTGAGGTAGTGCAATCCACCATGACCACATATTCGCAAAATTACTCACTGCTTTCTTTAATGGTTGTATTTATTACACCACACAGAGTACGATTTGCAGGCTAAAATGCCCTTAGACGAATTTTGATTAGGAATAATTCGGGCAGGTACTCAACGAATCCTACACACGGTCTGTGAGCCAATGCTGTCCAATCAATGCAACATATATACCGACTCTTTGCCCTCTAGTCAGTCAGTCACTTTGTTAGAAATGACAACCCATGATTGATTCTCGATGGTGCCCACAAGTCTAGCTATGAAAGACAGGAACATGAACGAATAGACGGAAAATAAGCAACCTAAATCCAGGAATACCATTCAGAACAATATGCAGAAAATATGCTTAGCATGCCTATATATGAAGGCTACGATGCCTTAACTGATCGGGTGACACGTGACTCAATTTCAAAAGATGGATGACGTTGAATACGATAAATGTTAGTAGGCCTACATGTAATTAGGTAATCTGGATAAGAGTAATTAGGTCATCTGGATCCGCATTGATTCGCCTTTATTTTCGCAAACATTATGCGACAGGGACGACATATTAATCCACCAAAAATATCTCATGTCCATAAATTATTTCTTTTACTTTGACTTCTTAGCATTTCTCTATCGCCCATCACTCCATCATGCACTTACATCTGGTAGGTCAAACATTTTCATTTTAGATGTTCTATCTAATGAGTTAGGCATCCAGATTTTAACCTAAGCTTTAACCTCTTTTAATATCTTCGTTGTTTAGCGATCCGGCATGTGATCCGAAATGAGCCAGGTTTCATTGCTTTTTTGGGGGCGAATTTCTATAGATTTTCACATTGTTTTAGAAGGGAATACATCTCACGTTACTATACATTGATACACGAAATCGAATTATCGTTTTATCGAGTTCTGAGAAGGATTTATAGTGCTATTCGACATTGGAATCATCATTCCGGCTTTACCCATAAAATAAAAATAGCTATTCAAGATTGCGCCGTGAATTATCCCTTAATTTAATTAGCTCTAATTGTCACTATTGCTGTTTATTCACCGAAAAAGTGTTTTTCATCGACAGTTAATTTCCATAATGCATGTTCGAGCGATATTTCCAGGGTGAAGGAATGAAAATATCTGCTATATCTGCGTATAGTTTGCTTCATTGTTTTCATGTCGCCTTTGCAATGAAACAAACTAAAGAACTCTCTCTTACAGTTAAGGAGTTAAAGATGACACGCCAGAACTTAATCCAATCTCAGTGCCTCTAAATACCCAATACTAGCTGCTGCATTCTCAAGCATGGAAGACGAATCACATCTTCCATCAATCAAGTATGGAAAGCCAAATGCCGTATCAGTGGAAGGTACATGCTATCAGGAATGAGATATCTAAATGAGTCTCTGTCACAGGTAGCAATTTGTTAGACAACATATTAACTCGACTAGTGGTTGCTCTGCACTCAAATATGCCATATACATACAACCCACATCAAGATTTCTGCATCTCGGCATGTTAAATTGTCTCAATCACGCCGGCATTTTCTTCACCAGTCATTATAGTATTATACATAAGGATTGGAATAATTCTATGGGTCAATAGTTATAACTGTATTCCGTAGCTAAATAATGTGTGCTGCATAAAATTAATGAATCTGTGAAATCAACACTGACTCCTCTTCCATGGAATTTTAAAGGAGTTAACTTTCTCTTTTTTAAATCTACCTTTGTCATTTTCATTGCCATTTTCTCGTCGCGTTTCTTCTCATCGCATCAAACAAAATATAAATTCACTATTTATTAATTATTTAGTATTTACACTTTTATCCCCCCCGGTACATGAATTCAGATTAATTCAATTGATGTATACAAGTAGATACAGAGTGGGCCAAAAGTAGTCTATCTGCTAAAAACAAAGCAAAACCGATAATTTGTGCTGCAGCGCCACGCAACAAATGACATTCCACAATGCTGGTTCAGGGGCCCATCTGATTACCTCTTTGCGATCACTTACAACTCGCATTCAAATGTTTCTCCCTCATTAAAAATTGACGCTTTATTCAATTTCCCGTGCATCATGAATGGGTGCATAATAACCTAGTCAATCCATATCAAGTATTTATTTTTGGGGGTATTATGGATAAATTTTAACAAATTATTTTATTTTATTTTATTATTATTATTTTGTTTTCCTTAATTAGATCAGAAAAGGAGATATGCTATCATTGTGGGAATCCCAAGAGCTCGAGTCTCAAAACTACTAAAAAAAGAATGGAATCAATGTTCGTCCGGAGAGGGTCAAAATGAGGCGACTGAGAAAAATAAGATAGATTGAAGAGGAGCTCGATCCCACGTACAGCACGCGAAAGAAAAAAATGCATAGATATTTTACCACAAATCTCCACGTAATTATGTGGACATTTCTAGGATATAGCATGTATAAGCAAACAAATAAACGAATGTTTTCTGCACAGTATGGCTATATGACTTACCCGATTTAAATTCGTATAATTACACGTAAGCTCGCGCAAGATGAAATTAGCACTTACCTCCTTACATTCTTCCTCCCCATCTCTGTCGAATAGTTACTTCCTTTGTTATCGGTTCAGAATAAATGTACAGGAATTTAACGTTGATAACAGATACGGTATGTAATCGTATTAAATATAAGTTTCTTTAATTAATCACATGTTATGCATGCAGCGTAATCCGTTGAATGATATTCCTGGCTTCGTACAGTGAAGCGAAGTCGAAGCTTTAACAATTACATGTAGTAAATTGATTCAGTCGTGGTAAATAGATGGTTGCATGGCTGCTATGGCAAGCTCATGAGTCACATAATACCGACACTCACCATCAAGGCATTCGGAAATTATATTTACAAAATAATACATGCATTCTCAAGCGGTTTTGAGAGCCCACTCCCTGCTTACTGAAGACCTAGCCCCAGGCTGGCATCTATTCATTACTTCCTATTCAAACCTTACAATAAGAAGCTAATTTAATGCATATGACATCAATTATAAGCAAATCAACATATTCCGAAGGAAGTTAATGGCTATTTGATTTGAAGACAATCACTCGTTTGTAACTCATTAAGATCAGGGGTCAAGATCTGAGTTATGGAGAAGGATTGGTCAATGTTAGCAAATAACCAGAAGATACAGTCGAATATAAGCAAGCTGTGGGACCTGTGTATTACAATTCATATTACACCTCAAGTGACGAGCTTGAGCAAAGGAACAACAATGAGTCTGAACATGTATGCATTACTGGCGATTTGCATGGTGGACCTCAGCCTCGCTGCTGGCTACCAAGTGTCCAATTGGAACGACCCATCGAGTGAGTATATTTTTATTTTGCTGTATCATAAGATGCACTGAGTTTGGTGGTTCATATTAGGCAGCTATGATGAGCTGTACGATGAGGAAACAGAGTTGCTGAGAGCGTTGAGTGGAGCCAAGATGTCGCTCGGTGGATACATGCAGGAGTCATATGGTGGCGACTATGCTGGAGATTACAGCGACTACGGTTACCAAGGTCCAGAACAGGTGATGCATATTATTATACACTTGGTGTGGATCTTCATTGTGTGCATATTCTGTTCCAGAGGAGCGGTGGCTATCAGCAACAACAGCAGCAGAGTGGAGGCTATGGTCACAAGAGTCAAGGGTACGGCATGAAGAAAAAGAGGAAGACGTACAAGCCAGTCAAACTACCTCAGAAGAAGGAAAAGAAAAGTGAGCCTCTTGTATAAAATCAATATCAGCTCAATCCCGCCCTATCCATTTGCAGTGAAGATCATCTCAGTCGACAATGGCTTCTACATTGCTGGTGGCACCCAGATATTCGGAAAATTCAAGAGTTTGAAAGGATGCATGAAAGCGTGCGCCGCAACTCCCAACTGCTTCGCTGGTGACTTCAATCCTTGGTTTGGTCGATGCTACATCCACAGCAACTTAACAGCATGCGGCACGCTCAGGGCCCACAAGAAACTCACGCACTTCAAGAAGATTCCTTGCAGTGAGTGCTAACCGGCCTCGGTTACATTTTAAACTTCCTCGCTGCTTCTTTTGACAGCCGTACCAGAAGCCCCGAATGGTCTCATCGTTTTGGGGGCACAGATTTTCAAAGGCCTTGAACAGAAAGGTATCGACTCACTTACAGATTGCATCAAGAAATGCGCCACAGCAGGTGCGGGAATCCAGGTAAACCAATCACATGGAAGTTGATTGCTGTAATCCGTGTAATTGAATTTATAGGCGACATATGATTTGATAGCGAATCAACTTTGCTTCGGCATTGACTACGACTTCGGCTCACACAAATGCTACTTCCACGTGCAGAATAACGGAAATATATGCTCTGATGTGAACCCGATACCAACACCGCTAAATTTGGTAGCGAATCCAAGCACTATAATGATTGCACTGTGTGAGTAACACATCTAACTGCTTCAAAATCATGTTCTGAATGTTTGAATTTTTTTCCAGGCCCTGACGTGACCCCCGCATGAGGTGTGATCAGTGCCTCGATCGTCTTCGGTCTTTGTCTATACTCATTGTATATACATGTATTCATCGCATTATCATATTGAATAAAAGGTTCCGTAATATCGTTGCATTAATGGTTGTAATTGGTGTAAGCTTGTAAATACATACATGTAGATTGTATTTATGAGGATTGTTCGAAAAAGTTACCGGCCCCTTATACGGAGTGCGCCAAAAGTAGTCAATGTTAAAGATCTTAAATCTGTCTTGAATTCAGACCGGTCACATGACCCGCAATAAGCATTATAGTATTTCTGATACCGTTATCTGTGCTGTCCGTACTTAGGGATTACATATCCTGGCATTCAATTACGATGAGAGAAGTTAATAAGCTATGCATTGGGTGAATACAATATACTCCTCAATAGCAAGAAACGGCGAAGCCAGACAGGAATCATTAAAGACAAAAACACGGATATTTATTGCAATAACTCTTGAAATATTGTCTACAAATAATTAAAACTAATGAAAATATCAGCTTGATAGTATTGCAGTAATAAAAAAAAAAAAAAAATGAAAAGAGGAAACAAAACACTTGATATGTGCATTGCTAAGTACGGGTTCTTGGGTGCCACCCTGACTGAACGGAAACACCTCGTGCGGCGGAGAGCAGAGTACGGGAGGAGAATGGCAGGCGGCAAAGAAGGAAGATCGGCGGCGCATGCAGCCAGATGCATTGTAGGTAGAAGGGTGGGGGGAGGGTGGCAGCCACAAGTAGGCCGCGTTTTATTTGATCATTGAACCAGTAGCCTGTTGAATGTGCTAAGCAGGACAGGACCACCGTTTTTTTTTTTTTGGTTGTAACCTTTATGATTATACACGTTGAGTCACATGTTAAAGACGATCACGGAACAAGACAACCGTGCGCTTTGCTGGGATATGGCTGCAACAGACGGTACGAGTTGAGCACTCCAGAATAATTGTTGACATGGTTATAAAGATAAACACTTTGTGAGGAGCGTTTTTCCATATGCGAAGTATGTGATATAATCAAGAATAATACATTGAAAAAAAAATATATTGAACAAGAGAAAAGGAGAACAAAATATAATTAAGGACTTCACACACAACAACCTGGGAGGAAATAAAAATGTCATCGTGGCATGGAAGAGATTTCTTGGACTCGGGAGAAGAAAAAAAAAAAAAAAAAAAAGTGTACACAATAAGATTAATTACAAATATTTATCCCAGTAACAGAAGAAAAAAATTGTCACAAATATATATATATATTTATAGAATATATAGCTGTTTGCAGAGAACGTGTATTTTTATCAGCACTTCTTAATTTAAATAAAAGAACTTGGAAAAAAAAAAAAATTAAGTCACCAAATTTGTTGCAAAAGTTGTTAATTTGCAAGATATCACTGGCAATGTTGAAATGACTAAAGACTCATCACTCCCGGGGAACTTTTTTTTAAAGATTTTCAAAACATTTTATTCCTTTTTTTAAGCATTTTTCAAGTATGTATCTTAATAAGTAAAAACATTACATTGCAAATGAACATTCATTTTGAATTAATTTAAATACATTAATTGTTTGTTTTTTTGAAAATGCTGGAGATGTCTTCACATTTCAAGTAGCAGAGAAATGTTAAAGTCAGCTTTGGAATTCTGAAAGACTGCGAACATCAGGTTTTCAACTTCTATACAGATAATGCAGTAAGAAAAATAAAACCCTCTGCGCCAACTTCTTTGAAGAGAATAGCACCATGGAAAACTTTTTTTTTTTTGCATTCATCCGATATTCTTCACTTGTGGACTTTTTCTTACATTTTTTTTTTCTTTTTCTTCAACTTTTTCTTCAATCAATTTTTATATTTAATATTTTTCAGGGTTTTTTTTTTTTTTTGGGGGGGGAGTGGATATAATTTTTTTTTCATAATAATTTTATTGGTTTTTTTTCGTCCCTGCTCTTTTTGCTTGGAGAGATTTCTTCAAAAGGAGCAGGTTTCGTTTAAGTGGCTGTTGTAATTTTTTTTTGAATGCAAAATACAAAAAAAAAAAAAACTAATAATAAAGTGAAGAATAGTTGATTGGAATGAATGCAGCATATAAAAAAAAAAAAAATAATAATTAAACAACCCGGACATTCACACACAAAACCCACACGCGCACTTTGAAATACTCAGCTCCTACATATGTTCGGTGGTGCATTGATAACTCACCAGCCGGTATATAATATAACGTGCATTGCATTTGGCATACTTAGAGAAGACAGTATTATGATGATATTCAGACATTCAACACTTTAGTGACGAGAATAATAAAAAATAGAAGAGAGATCACACAACCAGGATGCAAGGCAAGTTCACATCCTTCATTCAAAATACAAATACTGACTGCTTGCTTGAGGGAGATATTGAGCTCTGCTGTAGTACATTTACAGACCTCCTTCATTCACAATGTCTCTTGACTAAAGATCCAGGGTGAGAAAACCCATGACACGGTTAACAAACGGGAGTATCAATAATTCTAATAATGCACTCAATGAACAGAATAATAATAAGAATAATCGTAAGCTGCTGGGGCCAACAAAGGGGGATCACATCACTGGCCTCCAAGGAGGTCGCCAGGCAGAAGGGCGTTCTGGGGGCTCTCGTCCAGCGCAGGGGCCCACAGCGATGATCCACTGCCACCGCTGCCAGCTGAACTCCACATGCTGCTGGTGCCGTTGGGCCACTGCGAGCCACCAGGGCTGCTGCTCTCACTCTTCAGGCCGCGGGACGATGAACTGGGCCAGAGAGATGAGGTGGACTGGGGGGGAGGGGCCTGCTGACCCTGGGCCATCAATCGAGCCACGTCCGCCTCAGAGCAGAACTCAGCCATGATGGTAGTGCTGCCCAGGGAGCAGGAGTTGAGGGCTTTTTGTGCTTTAGTCGCTTCTTCTTTGCTTGAGTATCCAACAATGCCAGTGTGCTGGAACATGTAGAAGCCCTGTAGTGGTCCGTGTTGCATGCAGAGAGTCTTGAGAGTATTAGCGTCCACCTGCAAAAAAACCCAGCAGGATCAATAAACGAAGCAGACAATCTACAATTCGACGTACCTGAGGTTTCAGGTTCTTAAGCACCAACCAATTAGAGGCAGCGGGAGATCCCGAAGGTCCGCCCCATCCGCCTGAAACATCTAACAACAGCGGCATAAGTAAGCAGCACTTGAGCCTATTTCTCACCTTGGTTCATCATGTTGGCTCGGTCGCCTGGCGCCCACGATGTGCTCCTGTGGAAGTTCTGGTTGCCTGGTGCCGCAGCTCCACCTGGCTGTCGTGGCCAGGCGTTCTTGTTGCCTCCTCCTCCCCCGCTCAGCCCGGGGGGAGGCCTCGTCTTGGCGGACTGCCCCCAGAAGTCAGAAGCGTCACCCGAGGGCGACGCCCACTTCTGCTTGGGAGCCAGGTTGCCGACAGACGACCACTGACTGGAGCCGTCCAGTGGGGTTGGGCTGGTGCCGGTCTTATTGCCCAGGGTGCTGGTGATGTAGTCCTCTTTGATGGTGTTCACGCTCAGTGAGCGGTTGAGGTCACCAGGGGTGAGGAAGGGGTCGTCCTCTGCGTTCTTGCTTGTGCCCCTCCATTGCTTGCCAGGCACAAACTCCACTATGTCGAGACTTGCCTTGGGGTCAGTGCTGTCATCAGTATCAACGTCATCGCGACTGTCGTTGCTGGTGATAGATTTGTTATCGTGTTCAGACGTGGCTCCTGGCCAAGAGCTGGTGGACGATCCCTCATTGGTCGACCAGGTGCTGTCTGAGAATGGTAGGCCAGCCTCGGACTTGGCTGTCAGGCTTGGAGAAGGAGCAGGCTTGGAGCCAGGAGCCCTGTTCAGCTCTTCAACTGAGGAGCCACCGTCACTACCCTCTCGATCGGGTGAGGGGAGCTTCCACTGCACCAGACGAGAGGAGGTTCTGGGAGCGGAGTCCTTCATCTGCAGGTTGGACATGTCAGAAGGAAGTTCTTTGAGCAATTCTTGAGATGAGGATGAGGAGACCACCGGTTGGTGAGACTGAGCGCCTGAACTGGGCTGCTGTTGCTGCTGTTGCTGCTGCTGTTGTTGGGGAGCAACCATGGCAGCAGCAGCTGAGGCAGGGTTGTTGGATCCAGATGGAGCTTGTGGTTTGCCTGTGCTGGACATGTTCTTTTGAGCCTGGCTGATCTGCTGCTGCTGCTGAACAATCTGCTGACGGATCTTAGCAATGGTGACAGCCACCTGCTCCAAGCGCTGACGGTTCGTGTTTGGGCTGACCGAGCGGTTCTGCTGGATGACCTGCTGCTGCTGAACAAGGCGCTGGAGGACTTGTTGCAGCTGCAGCAGCTGCTGAAGCATCACCAACATGTTTGGAGTCAGTTGCTGGTTGAGCAGTTGAGGGGAGATGAGGCCCGCCTGCACAGCCATGTGCAACTGCTGCACAATTTGCTGCTGAATCAGCTGTTGCTGCATTGAGTAAGCACTGGGCGGCTGTGCCTGGGTGCTGGCAGGCGGCTTTGCAGCTGCAGCCGCCATCTGCTGCTGCAATAACCGCTGCTGAACAGCTGCTCCTCCCATTTGAGAGAGAGGGCTGTGAACAGGGCCCTTGCCAAGGTGACCAGACATCATCTGGGGACCACCCATGACCTGGGAGTTCTGGGAGTTAGAGAATGCTGGCATGCGAGGGGGTCCCATGTCCCGGCCGAGATCATCGCGCCCCTTCATGTCCATGTCCATGTCAGGCTTACGACCCCCAGCTGAAGCCACGAGATCAGCTGAAATAATCAACGCCATCATGATGCATTCACATCAAACCTCTGAAGCACTCACCGACAGCCATTTCAAGATTCATGTTGTTACTGATGAGTGCATTCTGAGCATCCTCTTTCTATGAAAATAAATATCACAGTAAGGTCAATCACAGAATATTAATCATTACAAACCTTGAATCCCATATCCATGAGCTGCTGTAACAGCTGGCTTCGCATGGTTGGATGTTTCATCATCATGCCAGAGCCAAATGGAACCTGTGGAAAGTCCTAAAAATGCAGTGCCGAAAATAATTCAAGTCAAATCCGCTCACCTTGGGTGCATTACCCCAGTCAGGGGCATCACTCCAACCAGGTCCCTTCGGCTTGGGGCCTTGCCACTGGCCTATCATCTGGTTGTCAGGGGGACCATTCCAGCCAGGTACCTTAGGCTGCTGAGGAACAAGACATGAAATGATCAAACACACAAGCGGATCTCCCTCACCGGTCCCTGTCCTCCCCACTCTTCAATCTTGGCTGGCGTAGCGTCACACCAGCCTTGTTTGGGGTTGTTCTGCTGATGCCAACTGCCGATAGCGCCCTCATGCCTAGGGCCTCCCATTGGTCCTTGCGGTCCCTGATTCATAGGATTTGGGCCGGAGGGACCACCAGGTCCCATTGGACCCCCTTGGCCTCCCCAGTTCTTGGCTGGCATACGCTGACCAGGACCAGGTCCCTGTGGGTCTCCCCAGTATGCGGTTCCATTATCCACATCACCACCAGCTCCGGGTTTGTTGCCCCACCCACCAGCGCCGCCACCCCCTTGCTCCATATTACGCTCCTCCCAGCTACCAGACGATGTTCGACTGCTGGGGCCTCGTGCCTGGTTCCAAGTGCCAGTCTCCGTTTTGCTGGTGTCTCCCCACATGTTGGTGCCATTGCGATCCCACATGTTGTCATCTTTCTTCGGAGGATTCCACTCGTTGCTTTTGTGTTGTTGCTCAAACTCTGCTCGATCTCCAGAAGTGCTCCTCTGCCACTGATTGGTCTCTGAGTTCCACTCCAGCTTGGGTCCTTGGTCTGGGGGAGGATTTCCGGCTCCACCTCCTCCTCCAGCTCCACCCCACTGGCTGTCAGGACCAGCCCAGCTGGGTTTATCATTGGGGTTAGGACCGTTCCATTGAGGTTTCTGATCACGACCATTCCACGGGCCATTTGGTCCATTGGGCCCGTTTGGCCCGTGTGGGCCGTTTGGTCCACTGGGGCCACTGGGACCACTGGGGCCATTTGGACCATCAGAGTCTGACCAGGATCCACGATTGCTCTCACTGTTCCTCCTCATGTTCCACTGACCACTTTGGTCCTTTGGAGGGCCATTCCACATGTTGTTGTCATTGGGAGATGGACCACTCCACTGACTGCTATCTTCGCGTTGATTCCACTGGGTATTGTTGACGCCACCAGAGGCTTGTGCTGGGTTGGTCTGGGGTCTCTTCTGTTCCCACTGGGTTGGGGCGCTGCTTTTGGCTGACTCCCATATCGCGGTGCCATCATTGGGCTGGTGCCAGAGGTTGTCATCACCTCCACTGCTTGTGCTACTGCTGCTGCTGCTGCCCCCACCCCCCATACCAGCGCCTCCCATCCCCATCGCCATGTTTTTGCGTGGCGTCTTGGGTGATTCAGTCATGTCCCATGTCGTATCTTGACGCACGGGTGTCGTGCCCCAGCTCTCACAGCTACTGATGGCCTCAGAGATGTATTCTTGTTTCAAATCTCGCACAGTCTCCACAGGGGGGACTTCAGGCTTAGGCGGGAGGCCTCTCCCGGCAGCCTGAGCCCATGTACTTGGTGGGCCAGACTGAGAGCCAATGGGACGAGGGTGAGTGCCGCCACTCATGTTGGGCTGCTGAGTGGGAGAGGTCGAAGTATTGGAGGCACCCCATTGAGAAGGTGGGTTGCTGGGGTTGGCCGCTCCCCATTGTTGAGACTGAGGCTTCTCCTGGTCTCCCCAGGATGACGTGCTGCTGGACCTGGATTCAGCAGGAGCAGCAGATGCGCCCCATGATGATGCTGATGATTTTGGTTCAGGCTCTGAGCCCCACGATCCGCGCTGTTGTTGTGGCGGTTGCTGAGGCGGTTGTTGCTGTGGCGGCGGCGGTTGTTGTGGCTCTCCCACAGGCTTCTCTTGAGCCCAGCCTCCTGCTGGTGCACCAGGAGCAGCAGCAGGCTTCTCTTGGCCGCCCCAGCTGGTTGGAGGAGCGTTTGGTCTGGTGCCCCATCCAGGCTGAGCAGAGGGAAGACCCTTGGTGTCTGACTGGTTCCATCCCTCAGTGCCAGGATTCACAAGAGGATCTGGAGATCCCCATCCACTTTCGGAGTCCGGTTTCGGGGGGTCAGGATGGCTCCCACCCCAGCCTCCAGCAGCTCCCACAGCACCCCGACTCCACTGATCGGAAGAAGGGTCACCAGGCTTAGGGCCAGGTGCACTGCTGCTGCTCACTGACACAGTGGCAGGGATACTGCTAATACTATTGGCAATCACAGAACTGCTCGATGACGACGATGAGATACTGCCACCCCAATCAGCAGCCAGGGTGCTGGAAAGGCCCTGCCACATGCTGCTGCCAAGGTCCCCTGAGGGCGCACTGTCGGTGGTTGAGGTTTGAGCACCAATGGAGGATGATGTGGAGCTGCCACTCCAGCCAAGCAGGCTGGGAGAGGCACTGCTGCTGGCCACGGACGTGTTGCCTTGCATACTGCTGGCGGTGGAGGACGATGGCCACACGCTGTTGCCCGTTGAGGGGGAGGGGGTTGCTGCAGTGGACGAGGACACCCCCCAGCCACCGCTGTTGTCTTTCTCCTCAGATATCATGCCCCATACACTTGAAGTAGTCGCAGAAGAAGAAGAGGAAGGGGGTGGGGGAGCTGCAGCAGCCGATGAGGAGGAAGAGGCCGCTGAGGGCGAGGGGGCGGGCGACTGTTGCTGCTGCACAGATGTCGATTGCTGCATGTTCAATCCACTCATATATATCACAGAAAGGCTTGAGACGTCCCAGGAATACAACGGCCAAGAGTCACGTCAGTTGACGACATCTGGCAAGTTCCAGGACACGAAGGATCAATCTGAATGAGAAAGAAAAACGCAAGTTTGTTTAAAGAAATTTCAAAATATGGATTTTTTAAAAAATTACCTATATGACAGATAATATCCACGGGGGGTCAACCAATGTAGAAACCACGAATTGGCCTCTACACAGATAATGAATTCAGCACATGAGATTAGAGACACTGCAGCATAAAAAAAAAAATAAAAAATAAAAATAAAAAAATAAGCTGATTGTGATCATTTATTGAAATATTCAATGATCCTTACCAATTGCATATAATGCCACGCAGCTATGGCTAAGATCTGCAGTGTATTAGGAAATTTCTTCTGATTTTCAACGCAGCAAATACTTATCTGGAAACAAAAACCAACAACCATTGTACTGGATCGAGGACAATTTTTAGAAACACTCACCAAAGGAGCATTTCCAAGAAATGCACAAATGCAGATAAGTACACTGCAAAAGGAAAAAAGGGAAAAAAAGAAAGTTCATTGGAGTCAATGATAACAGGAGAGTACAAACCTGGTTTCATCAAAGTATCAACAATACTGATCAAGAGATTGAGGACGGTAAAAAGAAAAGTTCAAATACGCAAAGGCAGTTACAGAAATTGCAGTTTTGGAAGCAGCAGCTTGAAATCTGTGGACATAAAAAGAAATATAAAAAATGCCGCAGCCAAAAGAAAAAAACCTGCTGAACTCACCGGTTGAAATGCAAAGAGATTAACACGTTAGCAGGTAAAACGTCTTTGGATTTCAGCTGAAAGATACTAGCATTAGAAATACGGAATTATTGAAAATCTATTATCATCAGTAGTTACTGCTTGATTGCAACTGAACAGCTAATGGCAAATGGAAACTGGAAAGTGCTGAAGCAAAATTGATAATAATCTACACTGTCACATCTGTGACATCGGCAGCCACATCAAAAATGTCATGAGAGAGGAATGTGTCGTATCATTTAATGAATCCCAACCTGATTAGGAATGATGAAATACAATTACATCGACTTATCGGAGGCAACAACATGAGATTATATGCCTCCGTGATCCTTCATCATTCATGGATGGATGTTTGAAGCCACAGCAACCAACACTTTCATCTTCAAAGTCACAAATTTTGAGTTCTTATTAAATACGTGAACAAGTGCATTCAATGCTGGTTAAGTACTAAGAAACGAGCTGATTGTAAAATAAGAAACAAATTTGAAAACGAAGCGACAGTTCGCGTCAAATCCAAAATTACGGAGTAAACAGAAAGTGAAGCAGCGAGTGGATGGAAACAGCTGCAAGACGCCATATTGAATTTATAATGCAGATCTTCGGTCACCTTCAACGCAGGCTCGATTTAAGCCATCTGGAGCGATTATGAAGCCACTAAGCATAAAATAATGGACAGCAATGGAATTTACAATCATTTATGATATTCGTGCACCCAGAATTCACTTGGATGGAGAGGGCAGTCAGGAAAAACCGGCACTTGAAACGAGGCACCCCGAGAAAAAATGGCCATCGATGCAGATACGGGATCCAAATAAAGCGAAATAAACGCCCAGAGCGGCAAAAAATTTCAACACAAGCAACAGGTCACAGAAGCATTACAATTATCAATCAATCCGGAGCAAATTGTCAAGCGAGAGTAGATGAAATTCGAAGCGACACTGCGGATGAGTCGCCATGACATGCAGCCGAGCGACTGAGGCAGGCGATGTTTGCTCACCTGAAGCTAAATGAAATGGCACATAAACCCTGTTAGCACAGAAAATTCACGGCAGTGACTGGCAAAGTAGTTGGAATGTCCATAAGTATATACACAGTAGTGGATAAGGCAACAGGTTCCCGGTGACAGCAAATGCATGAACGCGGCCAGCAGCCCATATTCACTTCATTTTCTCCAATGGCCACCTACGCTTTTGCGCATGCGCATTCAGTCACGTGGGGCCAACGCCGCACCGATCATTCGTTGCTTCGACCGAGGAGGGGGGAGGGATCCGTATCGATCGCTCAGGCCGCAATCAATGCAAGGGAAAAATATATATTGACAGGGGGATGCGAGCTAGCGACCGATTATAATAGTGAGAGAAAAAAAACTCTACCGAGCTAGAAGCATCAGGTGTGTCCGCATTTTCAAAAATTGTCTGCAAAGATGACTTTCGCACTAACAGCGGCTATGACAACGCGTTCGGGCAGACAGAAAATGAGCAGACGTTCTTGAGAAGGAAAGCTTACAAGTCGTGTATACATTACGGACTGGAGCTACACGAATTAACACACATACGCGCTGGTTCATGCAGTACAGATTAGACAAACAAATGCTTTAAAATGCAAGCAGAGCAAATTAATCACCAAAGTGAACAGGCGAGCGTCATGAAAGACTAAGATGACAAAATGGAGTGATATACCGTGTATTACCGGCACGCACAGAGCAACAGCATTGCTAAATTGGATGGCTATGACATTGATCATTGAGCTAAATGTGCTCGCTGCACGGAAGTTAAATACATGAATAATATTGAATTAAGAACTTCACATAAAGTATGCGTCCATATCTTGAATAATTTCAGTAAAAAGCGATGCTTGACACAATCAATAAAGCGTTGGTGTATGACACAAAAATGAATAATATATCTAACTCTAATAACTCAATTAGTAATTAAGCGTATCAGAGGGAGCAAAGAGTATTTGCTGGTGGGGTCTAGACCTTGCTGAAGAACACTATTGACACATGATGAAGAGGTTGAGAGAACAAGCTGACATCAGCTGAACTCTGTATTAAAATGACTAATGTACGGTGTGACAAATTGACAAGACTCGGAATCCAAAAATATCAAGATATGGTTTTACGATTGGATGTGTTCATCGACACCATCAGCATAGATTAAAAGCACTTACTGTGTTACTAACTACAGGGTATCACATTCACATGATACATGTACATAACATAAAATGTTAGATGAGAAGTTGAGAACAAGGTGAGCCGAATCTCAAATTGCCAACACATTGGGGTTCGTTTTACGGCTTTCTTTAATTGACACGTTGCCATACACTGGTAGCATCTTCCTTGCTCGACAGAATCGTATGCTCAAAGAACTTGAGAGCAACTCAGTCTCGCAATAATTGAGTGCATGCTCGAGAGGAAATCGAGAGTTATGAACTTACGACAGCACGATACTCCCCAAGCAATTGGAGACAATAGGCTAAAGTTACAAGCTGACTTACAAGGTTACCAGAAAAAGAAGGGGGAAAAAAATCACATATCCAGTACAACCACAGGAACATAGCCAAAGAAACGTAGAATTGGTTACAAAATAGCGAAAAAAGACCACAACATGCCAAATGCAGCTGCAGTTTTTATAAATTCAATTGTTATTAAGATTTCTCTTTAATTAGCGATATGGAGCAGCAGATGTGACCTAAATATTGACCCTGTAAATGCTAATGAGAGCAACAATCACAGTTTGAATCCAAATCTTAATTACAAAATTTACAACCCAGTTGTGATAATAATTTGGCCTTGGTGGAAAATGGGAGAGAGATCCAATTGCAGTATGAGATCTCGGTTCCAGAAGAAAATTAATTAATAATAATACGAATAAATCACCAGTCTGTTATGTCTGTAGTACTGCTGATTGATACATAACATTTAACCAAGCATGTGTAATAAAACGGAGATTATTCCAATTACACCAGAGAAATGAGATAAAAGAATGTTTTCAAAAGCCATTAACATAAGTGCAGCAAGTCGATTGCACATACTTTGATGTGTATCTATTTCAGGGGCAGCAATTACGAGAGGAAAACTGAAGCACTGTCGCAGAGAGTGCTAATCACATCATCAGAGCAGAGGAAGAAGCCCTTAGCCTATTCACTCATACATTTCTCAACTTGAGAAGCAAAGGATACACACAGGATTTGACATTTCCACCAAGGCTAATTACACCATGCATGGGAGAGGGGGTGGGGGTAATGAGGGGAAGATCTGTACTTATTCATATCTTAAATATAAATTTATAATAGCTGAGAGCGGAAACATCTTAATTTTCCATTGACCTCCTTAGGGATTTCACTGGTTTTTCATTCATGCGCAACTGGTTAGAGTTCGTCCGCTCTAAATGAAAGAATTCCATGTTGTAAATTTGCTATAATGAGTATTAATGACTATAATAATGTAATGTAAAAAATCAGTAATAGGCTGAAAAGGAATTACATGCGCATAGTTATGTATGAACAACACATACACTAAATGAATGAATAAATAAATGAATGAATAAATAAATTATAAGGAAATATGAGATTAACTGTCTGAAACACCAATGCAATAGAACAAAATGAGACTTGAGATTTCCAATAAAACGCAACACATTGTATCCTAAAATAAAAAGAAGACTCCTGTCCAGCTATAAAGGGATTAATGTAAAAATACCATCAACTAAGCTGAATGGCTAATCTCTACTGACTACGAAATCGACCCAGTCATAGAATCATGAATGCAAAATGAATAACTGAAAGAAATGGATTAGGAGAATTCAGGTCAAAAGGATATTGCTTTCTTTGATCCAGGACATGTTAGAAACCACTAATCCGGACAGCAACAATGCCTACGTGTCATAAAATGGTTCTCAAGGGTTGATCCCAGAAGTTCAGGACCTTAGAAGCCGGTCATTTATAACATTACTTACGTATATTAAAAATTTGAGTGAATTTCACACAAGCTGAAAATCTCATTTCCTCAAATGGTTTCAGCCTTCTTCATCTTCCAAAATCAAATAAGGCAGCCACAGCTATAAGGATGATTATCGTCCTGACTTACATGACATATTATACCATACATGTACCACACACCGGCATACAGTGCCAGAAATGATAAGACCTTAGCCACAATGCGTGGCCTCTTTACGCAGTCAGCAGTAAAGCAGGGTGACCAATGTTCATTGAACATTACTTGAATGAAGACCAATTGAAGTTATTGAACCAGCTTCAACAAATGGAAACGATATCAATAGACTAATAATAGAATATAGAATGGCCAATGAGTGCTATTCGACAAAGTAAATCATAGTAAACAAGATCATAAATACTATTCTGACTATTCATGGTGATGATCTATACAAGACTTGCAAGTCTGCAACATTGATCGATGCATTCGATGGCATTGAATGTGGCCCATTCATGAGCACTAGCCAAGAGGTCTCTCGCTTTGAGACCACGATGTCATAATTGCTGCACTGTATGGAGAGCATCATGAGTAAAGACACTTACCACATATTAGTACACAAACCTCTTTATCATTGCTGGGTACCATTAAATTATCACTTCTTATTTTAATCCATCTTCTATATTATTTTTATCCCGCCCTTACTATCAACATCACGATGTGGTTTTTTATCAATCATCGAGCCGAATTAATAAAATATTTGATTATAACACTCGCTGCCTATAAAAAAAAAAAATAACATAAAAAATAAAATAAAAAATCTTTGGTTATAGCTTATAAGTTCGCCATTTCAAGTCCAGACCTGAGAGAATGTACATTGTCACTCAGGGGAACTGAAGCCCATTGGGGAACCCAATACCAAAAAGAACCTTTAAATAACGATTCAGTGGATATTGAATAATTATTGATTGGTCGCAACTGCTAGAACAAGGCAATGAAAGCATGCAGCTGTATTCCAAAATAGTCCTACTGCTACTCCTACACCCTTACACTTGCCATGACATAATCAATACTAAGCATTGATTTGTGTACACTTTGAACAGAGAGCTGAATGTTCCCTAATCTGACATGAGTTATGATTGGAAAACACAGCAATCATTGCATTCATATGCACCAAGTTATCGAGAAATGAGACAGCCAGTGTATATGTATGTCTCTAAACACTTAATAGATGCTCCATGTAGTTATGTACACGCCAAGCTGTGCATTAAAGCCAAATTCTATGAATATTTGTGACTTTTGATTACCTATACAATACTCGCCATCCAAGGTTAAAACTTAAAAGTTTATATACCAATGACCAAAAGTAAGAACACATGCACTGGGAAGTTGGTACAAGGAAGTGAACCCCCTGAGTGGATCAATGAAAAGGAAGATGGGATAGACCATGCATGTAGACAAGACATCGAAATGGGCCTAAGGCCAAAATCATGAATGAATGCACAACCGCTCTATCACAGCCTCTATGGCAGCCTTGCCAATCAATTACCGACACACTGCTCATTGCAACAACATTATATTATTCAAAATATGACCATGGCAATGAGAAGTATTCTACAGGGAGGTTCTTGCAGAGATTCCAAGTGAGGGTCTAATCTGAATGCCTCCTTTCAATTCTGTCCACATTGGGTGCCTGCTTTTGATCAATATGAAAAAATCAGTTACAAGATTTAAACATTTTCTATGGGCCCTTAGCCAGCTATCACAAACTGAATTTCATTTATTCATGCTTGGAAGGGAGGAGCGGTAAGAATTTAAATTCTAAAGAGGTATGGCTTCAAACCTTCTGCATCAAGTCGACAGTCTGTTATATGTCTGATTTGGTAAAAAAAGCAATATAATGATAAAAAGTGACCCTTCACCACAAATCCAGTAATAAATGACGAACAATTTCAATTGCCATCAAGATAAATGGTTTCTGAACATTTTGGTGTAAATTCCCTCAAAATATCTCATTCTATCCCGAGGTTATGGCTATTTATATCCAGGAGGGGGATGCAGGACCAGAACATTGCATTTGAAGCTGCCTTCAATGGAAGTAGGGTTGCAATGGTAACAAAGGCGTGTTATACATAGATATGGAGATTAGGTTGTAAATAAACATAGATCTGACATCGAATTTATCGATACGAGTAGGGAGAAACCCTGGTCCCGGGCTTCTGTTCTGGCGCCCGTGTCATCCGGATGGGTTGGTTAGGTGGAGCCATAAAACTCCACCATACCTCATGCCAACTCCATTAATTGCATGCAGTTCGCTAGGCATAAATGTCCCTCTAAAAATTTGTCTACACTGTTGACTCTTGTTTTTAGCAATACATAACTATGGGCCACGCAACAACGCGCCTCCCGTGAGTTAACAGGGCGATGTTTGTGGAGTGGGTTTGTATTGGGAGTTAGGTGATATGCTCTCAGCCTCTGCCTTAACGCACTTCGGTTGTAACCGGGACAATACTCTAATCTTTAATACGGCCCCCACCGGAGATAAGATTGCCGACTCCTGATTCAGGTGGAGCATGCCAGCATCGTAGCATGTGTTTTCACGATGGTAATTACGTACCTAAAGGGGTACGTAATTGGGCTTAGAAACATGGCTCCGGCAGTATTTGCATCAGAGACATGAGTTCTCAATAAGTGTTTCTTCGCTACTTAACTCGGGGCAGCAGAAAGGACAAGGCGACAAAACCAATGATCATGTGATCACTCCAGACTGCACATGCAAAAAGTTTAAACAGGAGTAGCATCATAAGACAGTGGATTCACCCGCGATTGTACTCCATTTGGCCGGTTTGGTTGACTTTTCAACATGTGACGTCTTTATGTCAATCGAAGTTTTCACGAAAACTAAACCATTAACAACGATGCATTACAACACTTTCTCGTCCTTGAATGACGTTTGAAATTAATCAGATATGCTATGAACTTATGATGTACAGTTAATAGTGCATGTAGCTTGACGACCTCATTAATCATAATTATTTCAAACTTTCTATATGACAATTGCCATGAAATGCCTTGCGCCTCATGAAGTTACTTAGTTTGTACATTTCCAAATCATGTTTTTTTTTAAAGTGTACAATGTAGCAGGAGCACATATAATGCATGTTGCATCTTGGGTTATAATCTGCGACTCGTAAAGTTGGGGAAAAATATTCTACGCTGATAATAAATTTGCCTCTGTGAAATCGACAGGCAAGCCAGCTGCTGCATGTGCGATGCCTCTAAAACTACTTCTCAATTTTTTTAGAAGTTTTGTAAATGCACAAGATAACACCAAATTCACAAAATTTACATTCACATGGTATAAAAGAGACACAAACAGCACAAATTCAGTGGTTCTAATTCTTCCGCCAAATCGGTTTGGTTCACATATTTGTCGCTAGTGGAGCTGCGAATGACGTCATAACAACCCAGGAATTCCATGAGGCAGCCCCGTCAATAAAGGTTGCTGTTGTAACGGATCAACACAAACAATTCGGCTTTGTCGCCCCGAGTCGGAAAATGATGATAACATCATTAATATCCTGCTTTATAGGGTTAATCAACTGTTTCTCACTTAATCAACTGTTTCTCACTAAATTTAACAATAAAAACCAATACAATTGAGTATTTTGGCCAATTTATGTGTCACTGTGTGGTCGATTGTTCGAGTCAATATTACATCATTCTCAGCTGACCGATTGTGGGTTCATGCATGATGGGGTTTTACGGATCCACCCAAACCATTCGGATGAAACGGGCGCAAGAACAGGAGGCCCAGGACCGGGGTTTCCCCTTCCTCTTATCTATAAATGCCAAGGGTACTTTATCCTGCATACCACCATATAAAGTAGTACACAACGCCCGGCCTTGTTACGCAGTTGGGCAGCACTGCAGTCACCTAAGAATTACAATTATAACACATTACAATTATAATTCACAAACATAACGCCCTTGGCAGTCTTTACGATTTAAAATGGCCACGTGAGCAATTTTTAGCTCTCCCAAAATGCTATTTGCTCAGCTAAACACAATTAATCAAAATTAAGTAACTATTACTAAGTTACCAGTTAGGTCCTTTTCATGTTTGCTACTTTTCTTTGTATTATATCTCAAATCAGTCGTGAATGAAAAGTAGATTCAAAGAAGACTGATTTGTTGAGGACTTTATGAGTGTGGAGGTGTTGACATTTGCCTGATCAGGTTGGTGACCAGATTCAGATTTAAAATTGGTTAATTTCTCTAACTCCAGAGCCACTGTATGGGCCATATGTGACGTGAAAAGGCACGCTTCTTGGTGCAACTTCCAATATCTCAACTTCTTGCTTGCTGCATTAACTTTTAGCGCCGTCGCAAAGCAAAACTGAAACCATTGCTATGTCACTTCGAGTTCGCATAATTTATTTTCCCTGGGCGTCGATCAGACTCGGCCTCCCATGCATAAAACATTAGCTTCCATATAAGGCGATCGGTAATCTCAATTTGAGGCCAACCACCTTCGAAGACAAACGCGGGAAAAACGAAGTCTCTTAATAAGGACTTCGGCAATCTTCGGCAAAACTCGGAGGAGACTCAAGATGCGACCTCTCGCGAACGTAAACAGGAGAATATCTTAGCCGAGCAACTTTTTGCTTGCGTGAATCAATTTTGCGCGAGCAATGGCGAGCGGAGAGCAATTGCTCGTGTGAAAATGAATAGACTGCCATGGCCTGATTGGGTCTCAAACCCGGGACCTCGACCCCCTGGTCCTGACTGATCGTGGGGTTAAGAATATTATGTTTATCAGTTTATGCATTATGATTTCCGACCTAATAAAGTGGGTGTTACACGTACATGTATTATAGTAGTAATTGAAAAAATTTATTGATTTGTTCAACATTAAATGAAATTGTGAGTGCGTTGATAAAGCATTAGTACCCCAAGGGTTTATGGTGGAGTGTAACGACATCATAACACCTCGAAAAGAGTGGGGCAGGAGACTCTTGGCTATTTTTCAATCTCACTAAATAAGCATTAAGAAGCCGCAAATGGTCCAAAAGCGACTATATACATATGTCCTGTGCCTCAACAAAGGCCTAAAATTTCATTTTTTACTTATAAATGTTGACCTTCAAAGAAATGCACAAGAAGCAAGAAGGATAACGGCTGTAGGTGAAGGTCGCTAACTCTTCTAACCACTGCAGGCAAATTGTGATCCTGTGTTAGGGCATATCTATCCGTGTCCGTTATCCATATCCAACAGTTAGTTGCAACACAGATATCCGTTATCCGTGTTGACAGTTGAAGCAAGCCTTAGTACTACTACTACTACCTAAGCCTTTGCACAATCTACAGTGCATAGTCTATGGGGATAATATCACTTCCAATCATGACGTACATGTAAATAAAATCCAAAGTTGAAGCATTAAACCATAAATACTCCAAATTACAGGTATCTTTCATTAAACTATCTCCTGACGCCATACGAGTTCTTCTTGCTGCGCAGACTGCTTTTATAAGGATTACATAACAGTAATCATAACTAAAGGCCACACAACAATACGCAAATTATCAATTATCAATATAGGGGCTTGGAACGAGACTAGCGCAGTACGTGACATCATGATCATGACATGGGATGATCATGATGGGACCCACTCTCCTAGTTGAATCAACCAAACTGATGATCATCCATCACCACTCGAGAAGAATTCAGAAGAATTCATTGTAAAACTAGGAGCGAGACTTAGACTCTAAGCCTTAGAGTTAGAAAACATAAGACTAGAGTCGAGAGAAACCTCAGATTCAGAATCATCAAATCAGAAGCCTGAGAGTAGCGAGAGCGAGAAATGAGAAAGTCTGAATTCAAGTTCTCAAACTGTTCTGAAGGGCCTAGCTGCATTCTGTAGCCATAATTTCTGGGGATGATTATCAATATAAAGGCTTGGAACAAGACTATGGAGGGCCAAGGTAACAGATTTGAATGCACAGACTCCAGAGGTCCGAGGAAGTAAAGGGGCCGAAGGGTCGATTTCCGATCATTTTGTGAAGGCAGTTCCGAGCCTCCAGACGGATCGATCGGGAGAATAATGTTGTTCGCCACAACATAAAAACAAGCAATCAACCATCTAGGATATCTGGTAGAGTCTAAAGAAGTTCGAACAAGAGGGCGTCTCAAAAGCTCACCTCAGTCGTAGCATATTTTCTCTTCCAAAATGGTCGCTCGGCGTTTTCTAAACCTGATGCTCTCTAAAACGAGGATTTAGGTCAGGATTCAAGGTCAAGGCCGATTTCATCCGAATGAAGAATTGTATAAGTAGGTCACAAGCAATGATGAGTATGAGACCTAATGATGACAAACCACACCCTACTTCTTTGTACGGCACTATACGGTAACTGGCTAATGTAAGCACTTAAATTAAAAATTCATCTTACGCCCTTAAAGTCACTTGCTATAGAACTGATACGTTGCAGGTTATCCACTTCTATAATCAGATATTTTTGATCCAGCTTAATCAGACACACACCTCCCACTTTAATTTAGCATCGTTGCAAAGATATATGTTCCCAGTAGGGGCGTAATGGACGCCACAGTCATCATTGAAGATACTCATAAGTATACTTTAGCACCGCTTCGGCGGAGATTTGTGCTTGCGGGGGAGGGGGGGGCAGAATGACCCAAGTGTGAACATTTTCCCATTTAATTCATGCAATATAAAGTGAATAATTTGGGGCCAAATTGAATAGAACAGAGTAGAAACACCTTCATCTGTAATTCACTCCCAGAACTCATCATAAACTAGCCCTTCAATAATATCCTTCAAAATCAACCTATAGACATATACTGGAGAAATCAACCTGTACTCCAGCTACCACTTCAAAGATGCAATCATCCCATCCCATTGCACAGGAAACCAATGTGTCATACCCATAGCAGTCAATTACAAATGTCATAAAAAACAGCTTCAATCAATCAGCGGACAGCGCTCATATCGTAACTGCATGCAGCCTTTTATCTGCCCCATTTCTTTCTCAACTTTTAACTGGCTTGAAAGTGTTTTACAAAAATGCCGAGGAATACTGCAAAACATGGAGGCACTTCATCTGGTCTCACTAATTGGCTCGTGAAACGTCCTGTACCAACCTGTTGTGCTGGTGCCAGAAATTTCTCTGAAAAAAGCTGGTCCACCGGAAACAAATCATGAGTGTTCTGAATCAGCAACTTCACCACTCCTGGCTTTTAATCGCTGTGAGGCGCCATTGGCCAACTTGAAAAGCCAAAACATTGAATTGCTAGTGAGTTGCTGAGTCATTTTTAGTGTTTTAGTGTTGCTGGACCAACCATATTTAATTCTTTGCCGATCAACATCAGGCAGGCGGAAAGTGTTCCGATTTTTAAACGACTTTTAAAAACGCATTTATTTCATAATTATTTTCTTACCTGATGTTTACATGTTCCCCCCTTTTTATTTTCGAATTGTATTAGCGTTCTGAGCATTTTTATGGAAACGACGCTTTATAAAATAAATTTTCATTTTCATTTTCATTTCATTTTCATAATATAAACATCTCTTTAACCCATTACATTTGCAGCAACCAACCAGACCCCTACGCCACTGATGTCAGCCAGCCGCCACCGCAGATGTGATGGACAGCAATTAGGCCGCCGATTGGCTATCAGCTCAGCCATTAATCAGCCAATGTGCTTATAGCAGCTTAGCTTAACACAATTGAAGAGCAAGAGGACATGATCAAAATTTGTCAAACCCATGTAAATAAGAATCTGCAGCTGGCAGAACTTACCAAGGAGAATTAATCCATATCTTGTTCAGTCAGGTGGTCCTGTGGGCAATATGTTTTCAACAATTGGCTTTGTTATGAATTCTCAGTGGCGTTCGATGATATATGAAATATGATTTCCTTTATTCATGATAACCCTCTCATGATTAATCTCTAATTTGTTTTGTTTATTTTCATTTTAATACTGTGTTTGACTTTGAGGACAAAATTATACACTCCACTGGTACACACGATCTAGTTTTATTTGCACGTGTTTATTATAATTCAATGAGGACCTCTGTTCATTCTGAAACCCATTTAGCAGTTTATATCGATTATATGAGCTTTTAGGAGTGACGAGAGACCACGTAAAAAAAAAAAAACAAACAAAAAAACACTGCAAATGATATTCAAGACAAATTAAAATACGACTTTTCTGCTCAGCCATAAGCTTGAAACGAGGTGAATGCGAGATTTCTTTTATGAGAATTGCTGAAAGATCTGCTCACTCGACAACTCCCATTATTAACAATAAGAGAATTACTTTTGTCATGACACCACAGTCTGAAAATGAAAGCAAACAGAAAGCGAAATTTTTAACCTCTCAAATTCGATGTATCTAGAAATAAGCCCACAGAAATCGTATTTTCCAAAAAGATGTAAGTCAAAAGGTGTATACATGTATGTCTTTGGGGTGCATCCTTAATCATCGATCCATTACTAGTTCAAAACAGAGATCCTCTTTTATTGACTCATAATGTTTTTATTTCCTTTTACTGCATGAATTTCAACCGTTTACACATGTCTTGTTTGCTCTGCATTTACACAATCTCTTTTCTTTCTTTCGTTTCATATTATAGTTATAATGATTATATTTCTGTTCTAGTCTCCAAAAGTTCCTGGCATTTTTTGGGATTAAATTTACGTTTTTTAACCCCAGCCGATTTGATAGTCAGCTACAGTAGCTGCTAGTCATCCAATATCGTTAATAACCAGCTGGAATGATTTCTTAACAGCAACGCCAAAATCTGCAACAGAGGATCAAATGGATGCCTCCATCTCAAAGATCTACAAGCCTTTCCTCCACCACATTGCTCAAAACCTGACAGACCGCTTCCCCGACCTGCCTCTGCTAGAGAAGTTTGCCATCTTTACTTTGTCTGAAGAACAATTGACCGACGCTACGCATGGAAGGGAGGAGATTGGAGATCTGGCGAATCATTTCAACCTGGACCACGACTGGAACAAGTGGCGTCAAATTTGTGTCTCTTCCGGAACTTGACTCAGAAAGGTGTAGAGGTCATGGACTGGATTACTTTTTATTTCTTTCAATAAAACTAGTTTGTGTTGTGTTGTTTTCATTTCATATTACATATAGATTGCTGAGATTAATAAAGCTATTGTGTGCTGCCTTGTCTTCATTTCATATACGAAGGTGGTACATGCACTTGGTACCTTTAGTTCAATACTAATAACATAAAATTTACTTTCCGCTGTATTGGGTTTGGAGGTTGCCGTGGCGCCTTAAAGCCATCTTGCCGAACGGGCCTGATATAAGCATAGCATTATCCTTTCCATGTTTCAAAGTTACAAATGGGGTTTGACAGGGCAACATTCTATCATCTAAGTTATTTACCATTTACTGATCACTTCTGATATAGATCTTCATTTTGATATACTGGTTGCCTTTTTTTGAATGGAAACTCACCTTTGGTGTAATCATCATCATCATCATCATCATCATCATCATCATCATCATCATCATCATCATCATCATCATCATTATAAGGTCGAGTTTCCTCGGGCCATATTTTTGTCTTTCTTTGGCTAATACAGATGGGGCGCCACTCATTTCATTGCAGTCATTGCAGAGTAGTGAAGCAGGAGTTAAGTGCTTTATCCAAGGGCACAAGGCTTTGAACCTCCAGTGGCCAGCAGCAAGTGCTTTCAAGGCAAGCATGCTAACCATTCTGCTACCACCTCTCCCACTTGGTGTAATCAGGGTAACTAATAAGCAAAAAAAAAATACCGATTTTCGTAAACATTTCTTCCTCCATAAGCACCCTGAACATTAAAAACCTTTTGTTGCAAGTTTTTGGGGTTCCGTTTATTTTTATTACAAATGTACTCCACAAATAAAGAATATAATTTCTCGACTTACCGGTCGTGCACCGTATAATAATCAAAAGATGATCAAAATCGCAAGAGATAATTCATCTATTATAATCCGAAATATATAAAGCACTTTTTCAGAAACGCATGTTGATTTGCCTCACTCTCATTGCCAGGTCCCAATAATGTTTCCATTGGGTACTTCTTCTATCCTCCTATCATTGGCAATTTATTCCGAGGCTTAGCATGATTCAGCCTTGACATTCATTCCGGATGAACCTTTGATCCTTATTTTAGTAAGCGATATTTGTGTCTGAAATCCTGATTTCCGGTGCATGCATTGCGCAAATGGATCAGTTAAAATACAACGCACTCGATGACGTTATGATTTAGCAGTTGGGCATCAGTGAGAACGAAATTTCGAACATCATCGGCGGTAAATAGGCGTATAAACTAACCGGTGTGACTGAATTACAATTGCACCCCATCTCCCCAAAGAAACCCAGAAACATTTTTTCAAGACTCAAGAACGTATGAGGCATAAAGTTATAAAATTCATAAATTCAAACTAAGAGAAATTCATTGGATTTTTTTTATTAAGTTTGCACAAATTTCCTGCACAAGGCACAAAAAACCAACGCACAAAAAGAGAATATAATTGTTTTGCAATAGAGAAAATAAAAACAAAACAAAAATACAAACAAACAAAAAAACACAGCACAAATTCAAAGTAGAAAATGATATTAAAGAAAATAAAAACATCTGAAATTACAGCTCAAAGATATTACTTGAGAATATTAATTATTATGAAGCACAAAGGCAAAAGAACACTCCGCGAAATAAGACCTTGCAGTTTAATAAGCCTGATGACAGAAGTAAAATTTGCGATAATTAATATTCTGAACATGAGTTGTGCAATTAACATTTTTGAGTTTTTATTATATTAATGGCACATTTAATCAATAATTTTGGCAGCCACCCCACTCTTGTATTAAATTAACTAAATTTTAAGTGAATATTTTTCATGGCTATGTGCAAGTCAATAAAATGCATAGTTCTGAGTGTGACTTACAGTAATACTTGGTTACATTTCAATAAGCATAAGACTCCCCCTTCCCCCCCCACCAAAAAAAAAAAAAAAAAATATAGCTGAATAATCTTTCTCACAGGAAATAATGTATAATAATTATAGATGATCATATGAAATGAGATCGAATGTATAGAAGAAAAATCATAGCAAAAAGAAAAAAAATTGATGATCAAAATATTAATGACTTGAATTTGAATAAAATGCAGGGAAAAGATATCATATCACAAAACAAATTATCAACCAGGCAAGAAAAGTAAATTGAGCAAAATATAATAGAAATAAAAAATTAACTAAACTTGAGAAGGTAAGAAAAATTTAGATTTTCACTAATCTGAATAATATTGCACAGATATTTCTAGTTTAGACATTCAAAAATTGTTGTGAAAGTATTCAATATTAGAATATATTAATATTAGATATTAATATTATATATTTATCAATATTAGAATGCCAGCTAAGTAATAAACACAAAGCTATGATCCAAGTTTGAAATAAGTAACAGAGGAGAATATTCTGATTGTTCAACACACAGCGAGTTTTCTGCTTAGCTAAAAATCAATTATTGACTAGTTTTATATCTCTTACAAAAAAAAATTCCAAAAACATAGGGAATGAAGAAGTCTTACAGGATATTTTCTTGCTTGAGTAGCAATTTTGTTGTGTGGAAAAAAGGAAAAAAAAAAAAAAAGGAAAAAAATCACCAGTCTCACAACAGACAACAACCATTTGTAATGCAATGCAATAAATAGGCTTCACTTCGTTATCACTTGCAGAGTATAGCCACTGAAGAATATCTCAACGAGAGTTTGAATTTTGCGAATCACACATCAGAGGAATAACCAAGTCATCCATATTTGGATAAACAAATACTCGCTGCAAAAAGAAAAAAGAAAAAAAAGAAACTCAAAATCAATCGCCAGGAATTGTGGTATTTTACAAACCTGGAATTCAAGAGTGAGTTTCTTTTCAATCCAGTCGGTGATTTGGCTGACGTTAAATTCTCGTTCACCAACTTTCGGGACGGCAGAGAGATTGAAGTGAGGTGGGGAACGGAACCCGTACCTGAGGAGCATGCGGAGGCATACACTTGAATTCCTTAAAATGGAGGTACTAACCAAATGCGATCAGAAGGCGGGTGCGGGATATTAACAGCCATTGTACCACACAAGCGTCGAAGTTCAACTTTAAGTTCCAGTCGGGTGTTTGAAACGCCTTCCATGGCTTTCTTGATGTACTTGTACTCGGTTGCTTGCTGGAAGTACTTAGACTGAGTGATGCGGTCGACGATCCGAAGGAATTTCCGCTGCCCGCCTCCGGTGGCGTTTTTCCTAAGAAATTAAAGCGTTTTGTTTGACTCGGTTCAACTGGAGATGATATCTCACCCGTCGTCAGAGGTCGTGGGGTCAATGTTGGGTTTGTCCTCTTCCTCATCCGTGGAAGATTCAGCGCTGTCTTCTTCATCGGAATCGGTCCACGCGGATCTGAAGAACAATTGAGAAATCAACAAGGGATCAAGTAGAAATTGTGACTGCACGGCTCAACTGACGATTCGTTGTGGTATTTAAGCGGCAGAGCAGAAACGCCACACAGCTACTCAACCATCCGGTTTCATACCTTACCTAGCCGTGGCCATCGTTGGAGCTGTCTCCTCCATAGAAACATCCGGATTCTTCTTCAGTTTCATCAGGTTGCACTTAGTTTCCAGAATCATGTAGAAGCCTCCTTGGTAAAGGATGTCGAGATCAACCCAAAGGCCTCGGTCATCCAAATATGGCTTGGATGCTCGGTTGATGAAGGGCACCTCACTGCCCAACTCTATGCCGGTAACGGTCAGCTCATTGATGAAATAGGGCACCTATAGGGATAAACAGCTTCAATAAATAAAACTGCAAGACCGCAATCATTGTGCCAACAATGAAGCCAGGGTGGGTTTTCTCAATTACAATGTAATCAGGGATTGCTCATTATTTTGTGCAATATCTTAAGCATAAGATAATCCACATGGTAATAACATATCATTTAGTCATTTCAATATTTCAATTATTGCCTTGATATGATTACATGTCCTCATTGAATCTATCATGAAAAGGTAAGCAACAGCAACGGATCTGAGCATATCAAATATCTCTGTGGTGAAATTTAATCACCAGTTGAGCTATACTATGATGACAAATCACCGCATGAGGAAACATAAGGGACTCGACCTTTGACTTAAGATAGCACAATTGATTCAACTACTAATCAGCAAGCAAGCTCTCCTTATCAGGCCAGTGCACTGTTAACACCAGATGCATATGCACACGTGACTCATAAGTCATAACAGGGCAAATCATAGTCCAATGAGCTTCATTAATCTTGCAGCTGCCCACAATGCACTGAGACAATGCAGTGTGATTAGTGAATTCATAGATTTATTCGCTTGACCTCATATCCCCCCAGTGTATATTGCTCACACTCACCAAAGTTCAAGGGTCAACTTGCTCGAACAATGCTCACAATCTATATTATTCAAGTCAATAAAAACGTGTGATAGGCTTGTGAAGCTGACTCATATTCATGGATTAGTTAATGTTTGGTAGTTTTCGTTTCGTTGTGATGAATCTGATTCTATGCATTAAAAAAAAATATACATTTGTACCAGTATATATAAATATATAGACAGAATCCAATCAATTCAATATCAAAATAACCAAACCAGTAATACTGGTATACATGTAATAATATGGGATGAACATGCAACAGAGGCATTGATTGCGGAAGGTATTCACAGAACTTTCAATGGGTTGATAGCTTGATGTATTGGAAACGACCATGATAACAGGCGGTGCAAAGCAAGGCACGACATCTGATCCATAATGAATGTACGCCGAATGGGAGTAGGCGCTGTATAACAGTGTTAATAGCTGCTTATACCTGGCAGATAATTGGATCAATAGCAGACACAGCAATTATGCAAATATATGGCAGACAGTGAAGGGAATAAAGAAGGCTGATTTCATGCACGGCAAACTCTCAAGACTCATATACGCCTATAGTAATGCTGTAGAGTGATATTGATCTCTAACAAAAGTCTACGGTTACAAGTAATTGCCAGATTTGTTTACAGATGACAGGTAAATATGAACTGTCAGTTCACCATATACATGTACATACAATCGTATGCACTGTTAATTAATTAACATGATTTTGCCCTTAACCAGTATATAGGGGATGCCAATGACAAGAGAGATGGTGGAAATGATAATTCTTCGAACAGAACAGAATTACAGAATGTAATACATTGCATACATTCTCTTTCATTGACAGGCTAATTACCCTCAGCATATTTAATCAGCTGGATACATTCAATAAAATAAATAATAAAATAAAAATTAAAATAAATTAAAATAAGATAAAATAATAAAATAAAAATAAATAAATCATAAAATCATAAATAAATAAATAAAAATAAATAAATCATAAAATACATAAATTTTGTAATACTCTTGTCCATTTTACCTCAACCAAGAACATAACGGAACGTATAAAAATAAAACTTACATGAATTTTGCTGAGTTTCTTCTGCAGTTTTTCTCGCATTTTATCACACCAGTACTGCTCTCGTAGGAAGTCCCAGAAGAGGCGGCTAATCAGGGCGTTCACCCAGAGGATCTGAGGGTCACACTGCTTGCGACGCAAACCCTCGATGTTCCAGTTGATCTGCTGCTCACTCGTCTGCTGGTCCTTGGGCATCACATGCGCCATGTAGCCCAGATAAGCCTGCAGGCTCTCCTCAAGGGAAACTTTCCCCTCAGCGGGTAAAGCGGAAAGGGGGGACTCAGGGACCTTGAAGAGGTCGTGGAGGTTAAGGACGAGATCCGAGGTCCGTGTCGGCCACCGGGAACCTACGGATACGGCGTAGAATCGTCGAAACCACTCTTCCTTCTCCCGGCAAGTTCTACCAAAGAGAAAAATCTGAACCTCCTCAGAAATGCTGCTGCTGCTGGAGTCATCAGCGCCATTCAAGTCAGAGCTGCGTGAGTGTTTGCAGGGAATGATACAGATCGGGTACTTCTTGCTCCACAGTCGCTTTTTAATGAGACCGTTGGGAAGCAGAAAGACCTTTGAGTTGGTGAGGTCGTAGAATCGCTGGTGAATGAAAGTAGCAGGGGCAAAGCAGTCATCGTGCAGGGCTTGCCGAGAGATGTTCTGCTTCGGTGTTTGAAGGCGTAGATGGGAACCTTCCAGGGTCACGTAAACTGATTGGGTGTGGCTGATGTGATAGCTCTCTACATTGTACTTGTACAGCTCATTCAGCCAACCCTAAAAATGTAAATAATGTATAAAAATGAAAGATAAAAAAAAAGTACTGTACACACCTTGAAATTGTTGTCAAAATTTGTTGATTCGCGCATCTCAGGAACTTTGAGAGGAGGCAGTGATTTATTGGGAGGAATAATGAGTTCTTGCTTTGAAGTAGACGGAGCATAATAAGTGAAATACAACCAGGTGATAAGGGAAGTCAGCATCATGCCAGTCACTAATCCAGAGATGTATTCCGGGAGAGGAATTACAATGTAGCTTATAAAAGCAACAAGCCCAGCTAGGATGCGATGCTTAAGTGGAATGCTTGGCTTTGGTGGATTTACGAGGGTCACATAATCTGGAGTGGGTTCCTCTGTTTCCGCAAGCAGTTCTTCCTCTTCCTTTGACAATTCTCTGTCCGCTCGTTCATGGACATCTTCTTCAGGATCAAAGAACTCGGCAGTCTCCTCAGCAATGGCTTGATGGGAGTCTGATTTGGAGAGTAAGTGGGAGAGTGACATGGGGCTACGATCATTGGCTTCTGGTGTTAATTGAAATTCCTTTTTGGGGATGGCTTGAGTCTTGGCACGATCAATAGAATCACTGCTCATAGACTTTGGAACAGATTTCGGTGCTGAATCAGGGTCCCTCTCTGCCAATCCATTCAGGTCATTTGGCACAGTTCCGGATTCAGTTGATAGCGTTGGTGGTTCAAGATCGAGGCTGCCATGACGAGTGCGGCTCAACCTGCTCTGTGCTTTGATACCAGAAACCCTTGACGTGTTGCGCGATTCTGAAGAGGAATCTAACGAATCAGTTTTCCTCAATCGCCGTTCAATGCTTTCCACGAGCGGAGATTCAGTCTTAAGCACCTCAATCCTGTCCCTGATAGAAGACAAGGGCTCCTGAAGACGCTCCCTGATCCCGGACATGAAAGAGCGTTCAAATGAAACCTCCTCCTTGTAGGGTGCCACACCCGTTGATTCTTTTCCTTTGTCTGATAATCTAGAAGGAACACTGTTGTTGTTGTTAGCAATACTAGGGGCAGGTGGAGCAGCCTCAGGCTTCGAAGGCGTTGTCACTTCAGACACAGGAGCTGAAGATGATCGGCAGTGGTTGGCAGACGGCAGGTCGATGGTGTCTTCGGTGGGAGTCTTTTCCTTCATCACAAACTTCAGTGCTTCATTCGAGGTGCTCCTGGAAGCACTGGTGAATATATTATCATCATCGTCATCATCTTTAAAAGATGCAGCACTGAATCTGATGGCAATTGAGTCCGTCTGCATGCCTTTTATTTTATCCAGACTAATGTTCTGTTTGGATTTGGCCCCAGGGTTTGTAGACGTTTTATCGTTCATGATGAGCCTGTGACACTCACACTGAAAACATAAATAAATAAAAATACCAATGAAATTTCAGCAAATTGGAGTCTCAGAAATGAGAACAGCCCAATAGGAATAGTACTAGCCTATAGTAGATTGAAGTTAGCAACAATAACAAAATCATGAGTTGCTCCTACTCCTAGTCCTAGAGAATCAATTGAATCATTGACTGATTGAGCCTACAGCCTCAGAGTTATAATCATCTCAGAATGGGAGATCACACTAATTATGGTTCACCGCATCCAATAACTCACCTAGATATCACAGAGTTAATAGACCAATGCATGAACCTCAAAAAGATGAAGAAAATCAAGTATACGAGGAAAACGGTGGGTTTTGGAGAGATGCATGAGCTAGCATCTGGATCTGACAGCTTTCTTCGATGGAGTTCTGTCCGACAAAAAAGCGAAATAGAGCGAAACATAGCTGCGATTATCGCTCACTACATGGTGCGATTGTGGAGATCTGCAAAGAAGTTTTTTGTACTTTAAATACATCGAAATGATAATCTGAGTTATCAAGTACATTATTTTATACCATAAATTAATCGACCAAACGATTTTTAAAAGCAAAGATGTTGTTTACGAGATATCTAAGTGAACCATTATAGAATCCCAAACGTGGATCTGCAAATCTTTTTATCACACGATATGACTCTTGCATTTGATGAAAATGCGCTATGATAGTTCGGCTATTTATCTCAGGTTTTCGTTCATTGTCATCTGACAGCTTGATCTCAGTCCCCAGTCGATGAAAATTTTCAAAGTAACTTGGCGGAAATCAATACGCGTATCACTAATCATCCTTAACCGAATAGTATCATATGTATGTGTATAAGAATCAATAAAAAAATATATAATTTCATTCAAACCCAACAATTTCCGTTGATGTTGATGAGCGCTACAAAAAAAAAAGAAAAAAAAAAAAAAAAAAAAAAAAGAGAAAAAAAAAAAAGGTCTGCAGTTCGGTCTACAAATTTGCATATCCGCGTTTGGGATGCCATAATAGATGACCTAAATATATCGTTAAATTATTTTTGCTTTCGATAATTCCTTGATTAATTAATTATGTGGTATAAAATGATGTATTTAATAATTTAGATTATCATTATGATGCATTTGAAGTATTAAAAACTTCTCTGCGGATCTCCTTGATAGCTCGATATTATGCGCGATAATATGAGTGCTATTTTACTCTCTTTTGCTCTATTTCGCTGTTTCGTCAGATCCTTGACGTTTGCATCTGACAAAGCAGACCAAAACAACACAAGCACGTGACACGGAGCTCAACCAATGAAGTGTCTCTACGTCACGTGCACCACGGTCTGCTATTTACGACAAGCTGTTTAAAAAATTATAGATGAAGTTTTAAAGTCAGTGCTTGACAATCCGGGTTGCCACAATTTTTATTTCGGGAAGATAGAATTATTTTTGAAAGCTCACTTTAATTCAGTTCTTTTTTGAGGATATTGCCTTTGTTTGGCATTTTCACACATTGAGATGCTTGAGGTATATATGCCATATTCTCTGTATTTTGTATATATTTTGATGAGCTGTTAATTAGGCTAAAAAAATCGTGGATCTGGCTGTCATCTGGGTCATTTATTTACAGGAGTCTTGAGCTATGCCGATGATGTGGCTTTATTAGCTCCACCTTTAACGGCTGTCAAAGCCATGCTAAATGTATGTGAACAGTTTGCGAATAATTTCAACGTGTTATTTAAAGCAGAAAAAAAAGCTCTTCTGGTATGTGGCAGACCAATCAGGAAGGAGGTGAATTTGAGACTCAACGGGCGTATTATTCAGCAAAATTCTACAGCCGTGCATCTTGGCACCACAATCAGAGACAATAGTTCCACCAGAAATGTGAAAAAAAAGGCTGCTTCCGATCTGTACTGTTTAAAGGGAGGGAGAACTGGTTAAAAATGGACTTTGAGTCGTTATTTGATGCACCAAAGATGATTCCTATGCTTGGCCCACACAAGGAATATCATCCCTAACCATTTCGCTGGAGATATATTGCTAACTAGGCGTGACGTCAGGAGCTGTGATGAAACACTCGAGTTCCCTCATCTTTTACAATGGGCCTCGTCATATCAG
>KB308570.1:29897-60282 GCA_000328365.1 Capitella teleta | reverse complement strand
CATCCCACGTAAATGATAAGCAAAGTAGGACAACCATATCAAAATACAAATACAAAATAAAGACAAACTAACTGTAACATAAATCACGTGAATCAATTCCGATTCCCGATTTGTAAACAGAAAAACGTCACCAATAGAAGTCAAATTTGTTTCAAAAAGGTAAATGTATCCCAATTTCTGATGCTAATAGTCGTATGTAGTATCCTATATGCTAAAGATATATAATATAAGCTATATGCTACTCTCTTTAGCATATAGGATACTAGTATGATGAACTGATTTGCATATCCGCGTTTGGGATGCCATAATAGATGACCTAAATATATCGTAAAAATAGATTTGCTTTCGATAATTCCTTGATTAATTAATTATGTGGTATAAAATGATGTATTTCATAATTTAGATTATCAGTATGATGCATTTGAAGTATTAAAAACTTCTCTGCGGATCTCCTTGATAGCGCGATATTATGCGCGATAATATGAGTGCTATTTTGCTCTCTTTTGCTCTATTTCGCTGTTTCGTCAGATCCTTGACGTTTGCATCTGACAAAGCAGATCAAAACAACACAAGCACGTGACACGGAGCTCAACCAATGAAATGTCTCTACGTCACGTGCACCACGGTCTGCTATTTACGACAAGCCGTTTAAGAAATTCTAGATGAAGTTTTAAAGTCAGTGCTTGACAATCCGGGTTGCCACAATTTTTATTGCGGGAAGATAGAATTATTTTTGAAAGCTCACTTTAATTCAGTTCTTTTTTGACGATATTGCCTTTGTTTGGCATTTTCACACATTGAGATGCTTGAGGTATATATGCCATATTCTCTGTATTTTGTATATATTTTGATGAGCTGTTAATTAGGCTAAAAAATCGTGAATCTGGCTGTCATCTGGGTCATTTATTTACAGGAGCCTTGAGCTATGCCGATGATGTGGCTTTATTAGCTCCACCTTTAACGGCTGTCAAAGCCATGCTAAATGTATGTGAACAGTTTGCGAATAATTTCAACGTGTTATTTAAAGCAGAAAAAAAAAAAAGCTCTTCTGGTATGTGGCAGACCAATCAGGAAGGAGGTGAATTTGAGACTCAACGGGCGTATTATTCAGCAAAATTCTACAGCCGTGCATCTTGGCACCACAATCAGAGACAATAGTTCCACCAGAAATGTAAAAAAAAAGGCTGCTTCCGATCTGCACTGTTTAAAGGGAGGGAGAACTGGTTAAAAATGGACTTTGAGTCGTTATTTGATGCACAAAAAATGATTCCTATGCCTGGCCCACACAAGGAATATCATCCCTAACCATTTCGCTGGAGATATATTGCTAACTAGGCGTGACGTCAGGAGCTGTGATGAAACACCGAGTTCCCCATCTTTTACAATGGGCCTCGTCATATCAGCGTGTCCTGCGACTAAACCCCTGGATATTTTTTATTTTCTTTTCGGAAATAAATAGAATAATCATTTTGCCACCAGTCAGGCGCAAACAAAAAATATTTTTCGCTATTTTTCTTATTTTAACAAGCGATTTTCTAGGACACCTACCACGTTTCTCATCCTGAAACAGTAAAAAGGTCAGCCAGAGTGCACCACGCATGCGCTTTCATTTCGTAAACAACAAAGATGTCCTTTTATGGCGAAGATGCTCTGCTCTGATTGGCTGAAGTCGATAGCTTCACGAGGGGAACGGGACCAATCATGGCAAGCCTTCAGCTGACGCTTGCCTCCTATACTTCGCAATGGAAGCCATTCTCCCATAGGCGCAATGCTAACCCCGATATTCGGAATGCATTATTTCCTTACGCTTGCATCCAGGCATGGTGTTTTTGGCACGGAATGCTATCAATTGGTGCTATAGGTCAATAGAACATCACTTAAAATTCAGTTCCCCATCCCTTTGACTAATGTGCTAATGTGTAAATTCGGCCATTGTTCAATTGATGTTTTAAGGTCATTATTTTTTTGTCATATTGCTCCTCGTTCTACGGTTGCCCCTTATGGCACACAGTGTATGTGTACTTAATAATTTCGATGTACACATGAACTAAATCCGTGGACTTTCTTTTCTCGATTCAAATAGAGCTACAGTTTCAAGATTGAGGGTGCTGCGCCATCAGAACAATTAAGATACTACGAGTATATCAAGATGTATACAGAAAATTTGCATATCTGACATCATTCTAGGCCCAAATTTCAGCATTGTTGGATACAGCATACTACATCTATAGTGCTTTATGTATGCTATATAAACCCTTAGGACGCGAAATTTCATGTTCACATTCTTGTACTGCACACACTTGACTGGAATTAACCTCAAATTAAAGAATGAGTGCTGACTTCATCAGACCATTGGATCTCATCTGGTCCAGTAAGATCCCATGATCCACATACAGTGTCAAATGCGGCGCTTAGACCTAGGAGGATGAGGATGGCATTTTCCCCTTGATCTAGGAAGGCTTTTATCCTTGTTTATGTCACTGTGGATCAGTATGACAGTGGTTTCTGTGCCGTGTGCATCAGGGTAAGCAGATTAATTTGGAAGTTTTTAAAAATTACAACCGAGTCCAGATTTCTCAAGTCTCTGGGTTACTTGGGAAAGATGGTTGAGGAGAGGGTGGCGTCGAAGATTTTCCTTTTGGCTGGAAATGGCATGTCTGAATTCTATCTCGTGAATGCTTTGAACTTGATGGCATGCATTTTCTTTGCTGCACACTGTTCCTTTACAGCTGAGGTGATGCTTGCATCTTGAGTAATGACTGCGCCGAGGTAAGTGTACTTGTCACAGTTTATGATAGTCAGGCCATTGCTGAATAATGGCTGTCTTTCTTGATCGCTTCCGTTGATGATCATAAATTTGGTTTTTCCTTGATTGATAATCATTCCAGAGTGTTCACAGAATCCTTGCAGCACTTGAATCTTCTTGAGTGCACTTTTCTTGGTTGTTGCCATTATTTCAGCGTCATCCATGAGTATTGAAATCGCAGTTGAGACTGATTATATTACATATCAATCGAACTGGATTGAGTTGATCGCTACAGGAGCCACCCCCCCCCCCTCCCACTCCCCCTCCAAAACGTTCCAAAGGCCTGACAACACGGCCAAGACGAGAGGTCACGGCCGAAGGCGTAGGGCAGGAGGTACATGGAGTAGGCACACAGGCAGGTTTCAGACGATCTACCAGCAAGATGGCTTTCTTACCTTTTACAAGGATGGTGAGTCTCATCACCATGTTTTAATATCTAGAATGGTCCTTGGTAAGGGCGCTGGAGTGGGGTGTGGTGACTGTCCAACCGAAAGTAGACGTGTCTGTACAACTCTTCTGAGCATCAGAGAACTGCTGGCAATCTATGTGGAGTGTAACACTGTTGATGGAGATGATAGAAAGGCAGTCTGCTACCATGTTAAATGATCCAAGACGATGCTGGATGCGACTGATGTATTTGCTTATGACAGAAAGATGTCGTTGTTGGTGTGATGACCAGGAATCTGTTTTCTTGTGGTGGGCTTGAACCAATGGCTTATGGTCAGTTAGAAGCACATAGTCTCAGCCCTCAATCAGCGGGAGGAAATGTTGCACAGCAAGGTATGCTCTTCAAAGCTCTCTATCAAACACGCTGTATGCTTTTTGAGCCTGCAGTAGAAGTCGATTGAAGAACGCAATGGACTGCCAAATGCCATTGTTCCACTACTCAAAAGCGGCCCCAACCCCAAAATCAGAAGCGTCCATTGAAAGCACGAGGTTGGCATCATGCAGGGGATGAGCAAGTAGAGTCGACTCTGTGAGCTGTGATTTTGCCTTCTTGAAAGCACCGGTCATTACATCTGACAAACAAGGAGAGAAAGAACATGATCTACCTTTCAGTGCGGCATGAAGAGGTTGAAGGTCAGATGCAGCACCATGAACAAACCGATGATAGTAATTAAACATTCCAAGGAATCGCTGCAGCTCTTTCAGAGTCTTTGGACGAGGGTATTGTTGGATGGCCGTTACTATCTCAGGCAGGGGCGCAAATCCATGGGTGGTAACTCTATGTCCAAGAAATCCATTGAAATTACAATGAGGCTATAGTTCTTCAACCAATGGAAAACTGTCCACAAGTGAGAAAAGTGCTGATCTGGAGACCTTCTGGCGATCAGGATGTCATCGATATACACAAATACAAAGGGCAGATCCTACACCATGTTGTCCATTACTCGCTGGAAAGTCTGGCTCTCGTTCCTGAAATCAAAATCAATCCTCAGAAATTCCCATAATCCGAAGGGGGTGGTGATGGCTGTTTTTTGTACGTCCTTAGGAGCTACGGATGTCTGATGGAATTCACAAATTAGATAAATTATTGAAAAAAATTGTCTTTTCTGAGAGTCTTGAACAAAAATCCTGAATGTGTGGAATAGGATATCTGTCAGGAACAAATGCGATATTCAGTCGGCAATAGTCCCCACATGATCGCTAGTCTCCGTTTTGCTTGGGTACCATATGTAATGGCAAAAACCACTGACTGCTGGATTTTCTGATTACACCCATCTTCTCCATGTTAAGAAATTTGTGTTGTGTGATGGCCAATTTCTCTGGTGACAAACGTGAAACAAACGCTCCAGAGTGCGTTTGGAACTTGTCGGAGATACATTTCTATTGGTGTCGCTGAGGCAACCAATCCAGTTAATTGCTTTCCACAGCATCTTGGAGTCATCGTTTTCCAGCAGGTCTTTGCGACTAGGAGATCTTCTGCGACTAGGTCAATGTCGACTTGGATTAGAGGGGTGGTCATGTGCAGTTAGAAAATCTCGAGCTTATTGTATGTCTATTGAGTCCATTTGTATTGCTCATCTTCAAGGGCTTGTTATTTCTTATTTTCTCGTGTACTTCCCAATTCCCTGGATCTTTCTATAATGGCTTGTAGTTTGCATCTGTCTGTTCAGGGCAGTCTATTGGCGGACACCGTAAGGCTGATGGGCGCATGATCAGAAAAGAATCTTGTATTCAAATTGGTTTCAAAATTGTCAATGTGTGATAAGATACCTTAGGCGGGCCAGACAGCTGTCCAGTTCCGATATCCTTTTCGTGCCTTTCCAGTATGTGCGTTTTTTTGGGAATGTCTTGTTTTTTTTTTTTTGGTGTGTGCTGAATCCTAGCTCCTTGGATATTCAACGAAACAATCATGCAGGTGCTTGGGATGTTGCTCCAGCAATCTAAAAAAGCGACCTTGAAGTGTCAATGATGCTGCCATTGATGGTCATTCCTCTTTTTCAGATTCACCATGACCTCTTTGCCCGCATCCTTTAGCTGAATTTTGTTAAGTGCAAAAATTCATAACGGCGGCTCAGCCCCTTGAACAGGGGTCGGCATCTCATATTGGGCAGAGGGCCGGATCAGCATAAAGCCACATGGCAAGGGGCCAGACCAGATAATAAAATATAATAGCTGATTAATTAAATGCACAGTGTTCATTCTAGTATCTTCACAGGGCAGGGTTTTTTTATAGATTGAAGACAATACAAATATAGGGAAGCTGTGCCTTCGGCACAGAAGTGTGCCCATGGGACGCACCGTCAGGGAGTCCGGGGGCATGCTTCCCCAGGATTTTTTACTAAAAACAGGCACCAAAGTCCAAAATCTGGGCGGTTTGACAGGGATTTTCATTACTTATAAAAATACCAACACCTCACAAACAATAAAGACACGTTTTGTTTTCCCAAGACATATAATGTATACAATTGGTTTGTGATTTTTAAGTATTTATGAGGCGACGCTTCTTATGGCGATACCAATCACTTGCAACTTCCCGGCATGGAAACTCCTGAAAAACGAAACGACCTGAAAAACGGCCTGAAAATCGAAAGAGCATTATGGTTATACTCAATACATTTCGGTTTTAGCTCATTTTGAAACTATCAAACTAATCATATGTAGTCACATAGTGTTGCGTCTTCAAGAGTCAGAGCCCTCGAAGTGGGGAGGGTGCGCCAATGGAGCCAGTTAACCATTATTATCATTGTATCCAGGCATGTCAGCCTTGGTGACATCTTGTCACATTTTTGTGGACTTTGTTACATATCAAAACGTTCAAAATTCAGTTAAGCGAACAGTAAATGTAGGGCGATCACCTCTGATCAAGCTTCATTGACTCAATGTGTCTCTATACGCCACAAATGAATATCTGCAGTGACCCACTCAAATTTGTCGCACTCCAGCGGATAAGATAACCTAAAAATAATATTATAGTAATTAAATTAGTATGAAACAGTTTCATGATGACCTTAGCTATTAAATGGCTTTGTGTTGAAGGTAAGTGATATAACACTACCGATCGGGGCATTTTCTGCTACAGTCTTCATAGAAAACTAAATTGTGAGCCTTCTGGAGGCCGGATTTCATTGAAACTTAAAGAGAGGCCGCGGGATGGACCCAGAGCCCTAGCGGGCCGGATCTGGCCTGCGGGCCGCCAGATGCCGACCCCTGTTCTAGAATCACATTGTCTGACTGATGGCAGAGCCTATAGTGAATCGACGGCGACTTGCTGTCGATGTTGGATGTTCTTCTCACAAACTCCTACCACTGTTTTAGGAGAGAAATAACAGATTTTATATATTTGTAATTGTATATTTTAGTGGCCTATTAATGTTGATGATCATGTTACCCATAATATCAATCCTACAAGGACATATAGTCAAACCCGATTGTTCACACAGAAACTTTAAAGAGGACCTCTGGTTGTTTTGAACTAGTAACGGATTCACTCCAAAAGACAAAATACACGTTTTGACTAACATATTTTTAGACAATACGCTTTGCTTTGGACTAATTTCTAGATACATGAATTTGAGAGGTTTAAAATCTTACTTTCTTCTCGTGTTCGATTTCATACCGTTGTGACGGCATAAAAGTAATTCACTTATTGTTAACAATGGGAGCCTTCGAGTGAGCAGATCTTTCAGCAGTCCTCATGAAAGAAATCTCCCACTCATCTCGTTTCAAGCTATTCTGCTTGAGCAGGAAATTCGTATTTTAATTTGTCTTTGAATATCATTCACTGTTGGCCACATTTTTCGAAAATAGTTTCTCGTCACCCAATAAAGCCCACAGAACCGATCTAAAAAGGTTCCAAAATGAACAGAGGTCCTCTTTAAAAGCATTTTATTCAAATATAGAGTTGTTTATTTATGGAACATTTCACCGCCTCATATTTGTAATTCTCTGTCACTTGATGTTTCACAAAAGTCAGAATCAAAAACTGCATGACTTCTTTTAAATTTGACAATTTATGCGGGGACGTACTCATGCACTTTGTTGATGCAATAGACTGATATATTTTATCACCATTCATAAATTAATCATGTTTTACCGTTGAGCCAGCTCATTTTATGAGTTCGCCTGTCGAGCTGGTCTCATGTTTTATTTATTTTTTGTTTATTTATTTATTTATTTTTATTTTATTATTATTTTTTTCAATGCATGAATTCAGTCGAATAATTTTTTCTAATAATAAAAAATAATAAGTCATGACTCATAAAGCATAGAGTGGAAAGTGTGACGCCTCAGAATTCTCTTTCGCGAGTGTGGCGTTGTGGACCGTGGAGATAAACAAATATAAATGACGTCCTTTTCGATACTCCCACTGACTGAGATGAAATTTAAAAATTGTGATTTCCGAAGAAAAATTCGTCAGTTTGTCGCTCTATCAGTATGACATACAAAAACTTCTTCTCCTCAGCTCGTCGCTCATTGGCTGAGTGATTAAAAGGACTTCTCTGATTGGTCGAGCTCAAAATCGAAAACTTGCTCTTGTTTTGAACACTTAAACCGAAGCATTTGGAAGTTTCATCTGATCAGCTTCGAGTCTCTCACTCTCTGATCTCATCCACGGATTTATATGTTTTTGAAGGACTAATGGTGAGTTCATAACTTGATAACGTCCATAGCTAAACTGTTGCAGTCGCGAGTTTTAGCGTAATTCTCAACAAACTGTCCTCTACTCACTCACTGACTCAGTGAGTCCATCACTCATTCAGTCATTATCATACTGTCATTCATTGCCTACTCACGTAACTCAGTCCTAGCAAGTAGCTGCATTCTGTAACCATAATTTGTGGGGATTAATTATCAATATAGAGGCTTGGAACGAGACTATCTCCCTCAGTGAGTCAGTCATTATAAGTGAAAAACTCCAAATACTTGATGTAGCCATAATGATACTACTTACCAGTAATCTAAATCTGTGCCGATCTAATTATCAATATAGACTAGAGTCTTGGAACGAAATTAACTCAGTCACTGCCTCCAATTAATTAATAATTATTGGAAATTTCAAATACCAACTTGGCAATTGACTGCTTGGTCACCTAGCCGTGCCGCTCCTTTCGGCAACATCAGTTTCCAGTGCTAGTGTTCAGGGATCCAATTAGCAGAAGTTAGGAATTAGTTTTGAGATAAGGCGAATCACTATATTGAAACATCATCAGTAATTAAGTTATGTCTCACTGATCCTGCTAGTACCGTTAGTCGGTTACTCGTTCGTGATTATTAACCAATTCTAATTCTCCCTTGCAGTCGCTGTAGTGTAAACGTTGGGCATGGAGAACTGTCCTCCTTCCCCCAGCATCCCGCTGACGCCGGGCAGAAAGCGGAGATCCTGGTTTGAACCTGGAACAAGCCTATCATACAGCATTGCTGTAGAACAACCAACAGTCAGCATCCCAGTGACTCCTCCTGATGCTGAAATCGACATCCTCACATTATCCCACTTTGCTACACCTCCAAGAATAGACTTTGGAGAATTCCGTACGAAAAAGGAGAAATGTCGCTATTTGAAAGTGAAAAACCCTGAAGAATTTGAGCAGAAAGTTCTCATTGAGAGATTTCCATACAAGAAAGGGTTCTCTATCAATATGGAGAAGTTTGTTGTTCCACCTGAAGATGAGGTCTTGCTGACCATCAAGTGGATACCTCAGGAAGGTGTGTGTACTATTTTTTGAAGTGAAATGTGTTTCAATTTACCATTGTCTTATTTTTTTTCAGCATGCAATTGCCGTGAGATGATACTCATGCGTGTAGATGGGGTTTACCGGCTGCAAGCCTACGTCTTCGGAAGGGTTACAGATCCTCCTAAACCGAAAAAGGTGCGAACTATTGTTTACTGTTATCCAATTGTAATTTGTTTGTTTTCTTCTGCAGAGAAAAGCAATCGGAAACCGCGGAACCCGAAAGCCGTTTGGAATGATTCAATCGGACAAAGTTAATGTTCAAGTTACAACTGCCACCGCAGAATTACCAATGCCGAAAAGAGTACCGTTCGCTGTTAATAACAGCAGCAATGTTGCAGAAATCCCTGGTGATTTGCCAACAGGAGATTTCAAAGGCTTCGAGACCGTGATTCTGCACAAGAATGATCCAAATATTCCCGATACACCGACGAGACGAGCAACCTTCATCAAAGATGCTGAGAATCTAGCATTCCCCAATACCCCAACTCGGCGAGCAACTTTCAAGAAAGATGATCCAGACCTTCCTGTGACTCCCCTCCGTAGAACTACTTTCATGAAAGACCACTCGCCGTTACCAAACACCCCTGTCATCGATTCCCCGAAGCATCTCAGCCTGGCAGCACGCAACAGTCCAAGCCACAGAAAACTCTTCTTACCTTCCAGCCCACAAATTGATGAAGAGATCGCTTTTGAGTCGAGTAGTGGAAGTCTACATCTGGATGATTTGTCATTCGTCAGACGACCAAGTCACGTTCAAAGAGAGAGTTTGCTCAATGATGTCAGTCAGTCTCCTCAGCTGCTTGAAAACCGCCTGAAGAGTCTTCTAGAAACGCCTGAAGTATTTAAGCGAAAATCCCCTGAACTCGTCGTGTCACCAGTGGCCAGCAATTACTGCACTGCATTTACAACACCCTACAGAAGCCCAGAGAATGCGTCGGAGGATGAGAATGAAGTATTTGAAGAATCCTTGATGTTTTTGGCTGAAAAAGAAGAAAAAGAAATGGCGGTCATGGAAGAGGCTGTTCATAGAGTGAGAGAACAGGAGGATTTGGTGATGGAGACTGAAATTATTGGTGAAGAACTCGAGATGGAGGAGTTTCAGGAGGTTAGCACCAAAATTAATACAACCAAGTTTGTTGTTGTTGACACGAAGACCAAGGTTACCAGACAGAAGCAAAGTCATGTTGATTTTGAGATTGTTACCACGGAAACCGAGAAAATTCTCAAGTTCACTCCCACAAAGAATCGGCCGAATGTCGGGAGTGATTCATCGCCTTCTGTTATGGATTTTGTTATGGAGCAGAAGTTTCCTTACTTTGATATCTCAATGAATTGTGACAACAGCATGGTGGTTTCAACTCCCATGATCCCAGCTGACCAGAAAAAACAATCTCTAACCAAGTCTCACGCACCTAGCCCCATCCATATTAATCAGGAAACCGTGACAAAGTTGAGGTTGTCCTCTGATGAAGCATCGTCCTTGAACGTATCCCAGAATTCCAAGCAGGACCCATTCTCTGAGACACCAGCACGAAGAGTTCGTCGCAGAGTCAGCTCCCAGACGTTTTCTAAACCTACATCAGTTGATGACCTGCGTCGTTTATCGCAAATCAGCGCCACGTCTCCTTCTGAGCTTCTCATTGATGATTCTGCGACTCACAGCATCAACGTCAGCTTACCTGCTCAGGAGGATATCACGCACATTGCATTTCCAATGCCTGAGACGACGGAACTGTTTCCTATTCACGTGAACCCGTCACAGACGATTCCCAGCAAAGCAGCTCCAGTTTCCAACATGAAGAAGCGAAGATCGATCAGTTCATCAAAACAAGATTTGAAGAATAAAGTCAGCAAAACTGCGCCTCCCTGCAACAAGAAGCGAAGGTCTTTGGAAGGCAAGGCTCAGGATGCACCCACGAAAGATTCCGCTGGGGCTAAGCTCACGAGAACCCAGATGCTGCGCAGAGGTGAGCAGCACTCTGGTTATGAGCTATTGTTGCTCATTTTTCTTTTGTTTTCAGCTGTCGCACTGGGTAAGCCTTTGCCCAAGGCCGCTGGGGATAAGAAAAATGTCACTAAGACCATTCGTAGGCTCAGTGGGGGCAGGAAGAGTCCTCACAAGAGCGCAAAACCTGCCGTTCCATCTCGTCTGTTGCTCCTCAAAAAGAAACAGACCACTGGTGAGACTTGTGTGTGATATTCGCTTATGTGTTCTCAACGTCTTCTATCCCAGCGCTTCCGAAACACCCTCTACCCTACGCTGCAAAAAACATGTACTATGATGAACGGTGGTTAGAGAAACAGGAGAAAGGATTTGTGACATGGCTCAACTTCGTTCTCACTCCGCCCGATGAACACGTCGAAGCTCAGAAGCCGAAGAAAATCAACGCTCGGGCCTTATGTCTGGAGGCACCTGAAACGAGGAACCCACATTTGGCTCCAACGAAAGAAGTGCTCTCTTTCAAGGCTTATTCTGCCAAGAAAAAGTTGAACAGGCTCCGGAGAGCCGCCTGTAATCTCTTCCAATCAGAGGCTTGTGTTCATGTGACAGAGAAACTGGAACGAGAGATCACTTGCGGTCGAATCATGGTGCGTCCTGACCGTAAGATACATATGGATCTTGGTGAGGAGTTTTTTTGTTTTTTTTTCAATTCAAATTATTGGTTTTTAAACTTCACTTGCAGGCATCAAACAGAAAATCTTAGAACTGATGCTGAGCTACAACCCACTGTGGCTCAGAATGGGACTTGAGGTGAGATTCTGATCTTATATTGAATTTGTTGTTGATTCATCTTGGTTCTGTAGACTGTATATGGTGAGCTGATTCCACTGCACAACAACGCAGACGTCATGAGTCTGTCACGATTTATCGTCACCCGACTGCTCAGTGATCCTGATATCGAAGCCGAGTACAGTCATCCTTCTGTTCCCCATCTCTTCAAAGAAGGTCTGTTATCTCTGCTCATATATAATCAGTAGTGAATGTCATTACTGTTTCTAGGATACGATGTTGCTATGGGAAAATTCACATTGAAGAAATTCCTCCTCATGGTTTACTTCATGGATTTGGCAAAGGGCGCCAGACTGATTGATCATGACCCGTGTCTGTTCTGCAAGAATTCTGATATCAAGGTTGCTCATCAATTACTTTTTATCAATGGTTTCAGCTTTTTCATATTTTGCAGACGAGTCGCGAAGTGCTGATCACCTTTGCGAAAGAATTTCTGCGCGGAGAGGGAGACATCACACGTCACCTCAGCTACCTCGGTTACAGCGTTTCTCACGTTCAGACCGCTCTTGATGAGTTTGATTTTGCCGTGAATAATCTCGCCACAGATCTCCGCGATGGGATCCGCATCACGTAAGTGTTGTGCGAACGAGAGCGTCTCTATTTCATAAGTATTTCACAGTCGTGTGATTGAAATGCTGACTTCATCCTGGTCTCTACACACGTCTCTGAGGGTTCCAGCAATCAGTCGGCTTCAAAAAGTGCACAATGTCGGATTAGCGATGAAAGCGTTGGCAAAGAAAGGCGTCACTGTCGATACAGTGAAAGGTATGAATGACGCACCACTTTGAGTTAATTTGCTTAAATTTAATCACTTTTAGGAGCTAAGATTGAAGCGCGAGATTTGGTCGATGGCCATCGAGAGAAAACGCACGCTCTGCTTTGGAGCATCATTTTCAACTTCCAGGTCTGAACTCGATTTAACCACAGTTTATTCAGGTTAACATTGCGTTTATTTCAGGTTGAATTCATGCTGAATGAAGCTCAGTTGCGACAAGAGGTGGACTTCCTCCAGCAGAATCTTCACTTGCGCACACGCATGGCCGCTTTGGATGCATCCATTGTCGACGTGGCTGCTCTTGGTACTAACACTTTAACGCGTTACGATAGAATCGTTTATTTTGTTTTTTATTCGTAGGTCTACCACGTGACAAACGCGAGTCTCTTGATTCGGGTGTCTACTTCAAAAGCCGAACTCTGAGCCTCCTTCTGAAATGGAGTGCCTTCGTCTGTGCTCATTATGGCCTCAAAGTATTTAAATTTTTAAATTAAAAAAAAAACCCCAGCTTTTTGATGATTTTTTTTTATCATGCTAGGTTGAGAATTTTACAGTGAGTTTTTCTGACGGCCGAGCTCTGTGTTACCTTCTGCATCATTATCACCCGTCACTTCTGCCCCTGGATGCTATTCATGAGGACACCACGCTCAGCTGTCACATGGAGCGCACTTCCTCTGGCAGCTCAAACAGCGATGGGGAGGAGGATAGTTTCATTGAGAACTGGACCCACACTGTCAGCCCCAGTTAGTTATGAAATGTTTGTTAAAATCGGCGCATTATTATCCTGAAATTTGCTCTAGACCAGAAAGAAAAAATGGATCAGTTGCTGGTGAATGAGAAATCAAACTTCAAAGTTCTCTACGAGAAGGTCAGTACCTGGAATTTCTGTGCATGTTGAGTATTTTTTTATTCTTGCAGATTTCTGAACTTGGCGGAATACCGTTCATGGTGAAGTTTTCTGATATGTCCAACACAATCCCAGATGAGAAGGTTGTCATCACATTTGTGTCTTACCTGTGTGCACGACTGCTTGATCTGCGGGACGAAACGCGGGCTGCTCGCAAAATTCAAGCCTGGTGGAGGGAGCGTAAACTACAAGTCAACATTAAGAGCTACAAGGTGATGCCTCACTTTTCATTTTTTTCAGGCATTTTCAATCATATTATTTCCCCATTTCGCAGGACAGATCTAGGGCCGTGCTTGTTCTTCAAAGAGCTGTCAGGAGGTTTCTGGTCAAGCGACGGGAAGACCGATTGGCTCTTGCTGCGGTCATCGTACAGAGGTTGTGGAGATGGAGAAGAATGGAGAGACGAATCAATGAATCAATTGCTAAAAAGAGATTTTTCAAAGAAAATCACAGCGCAATTGTCATTCAGGTATTTAACTGTAAACTTCATTGATTTTATTATTATTTTAAAATTGATCATAAGGGAGCAGTGAGGCGATATCTCCACCGTATCCGCACTGTTCATCAACACCAAGCAGCCATCCGGATTCAGTGCACATGGAGGCAATATCTTTGCCGCAGGAAGTTCTTGGTTCTCCGTGAAGTCACTTTGACCATTCAGAGGAGATACCGCGCGAGCCTAGTAGCTCGTAGGATGAGGTTTGAGTTTGTTCTGCAGAGATCTGCTGCTCTCGTCATTCAATCGGGCGTGCGCGCTTACTTGGGAAAGCGAAACCAAGCCGCCCTCAAAATCCAATCTTGGTTTCGCGCACGACGAGCTAGGGGTAATTTTCTCGAGAAGCGAAATTCTGTCATCGTTCTTCAGTCGGTGTATCGAGGGATTAGAGCACAAAGAGATTTCAAAGTGCTGAGATCAGTTGTCGTCTGTTTGCAACGCCGAATCCGAGCCAACCAATCCGCCCGGAGGGAGAGACAGAATTTTGTTCAGCTCAGAAATGCTGCTGTTGTAATACAGAGAGCATATCGGAAGAGGATGTTGGATCTGGAAGAGTGGGAACGAGAAGAGGCAGCCATGGTCATTCAGAGGGCTTACAGGCGTTGGTTCTCAGCCTGGAAATTTCAAGAGAAATGTCAAGCAGCCGTTGTTATCCAGTCGGCTTTCAGGCGCCATCTTGCGCAGAAGAGTTACGCTCAGCAAATTAATGCTATTGTTACTATCCAATCTTGGGTGCGCATGGTTTTAGTGAAGACACGCGTAGCTGAAGAGATGGAAGCAGCGTACATTTTGCAGAGATACTGGCGAGCAGCACTGATTGGACACAGGCAGAAGCAGAGCTATCAGAAGTTACGTTCTGCTGTGATTGCGTTGCAACGGGGCTTCAGACATAAGAGGGAATGCCGAGAGAAGGCTGCAGTTCAAATTCAAGCTGCTTACCGAATGTTGGCGGCTCGTCGAGCTTTTCTGGATCGGAGGAACGCGGCCGTTGCCATCCAGGCGTGGTACAGGGCTGTGCGAGAGCAACAGCAGTACAGTAGCATGCAAATGGCAGCCATCCTAATCCAACACAAGTGGAGAGCAGTGAGGGATGGTCGGCTGAAGAGGATGGAGTTTTTGAAGACACAGAAGGCTGTTGTGTTGATTCAGAGCGTATATCGCATGCATGTCCTTTGCAAGGGATACCAGTCTAAGCGTCAAGCTGCCATTACAATTCAGAAGATGGTGAGATGCCGGCAAGCAAAACAGGCTTTTGGTGATTTGAAAGAAACAACTTTGAAAGTACAGAGAAGGTGGAGGTGTCTATTGCAGGCCAGAGAGATCAGGAAAGGATTTCTCACTTTGCGTAGGAGTGTATTGCGCATGCAGAGCTTGTATCGTCAGAGAAGAGAAGTTGAATGCAGGCAGAAGCGTGCCGCTCTTGCAATTCAAAGTGCATTCAGAATGTACAGAGCACGGCGAGCGTTCCTGACACAGAAGAGGGCTGCGATTGTAATCCAGAGGGAATTGAGGAGGGTTAGGTGTCAGACGGATTACATGCACACTGTGGCTTGCGTAAGGAAGCTCCAACAGTATTTCAGAAGCTACCAGCAGATGAAGGAAGATCGAGCTAAGTTTGTCAGAGTGAAGCATGCTGCATGTTTCATCCAAGCCACCTTCAAAATGAATATTGCACGACAGAATTTTCTCCAACAGAAAGCTGTAGCTGTTCAGATTCAATCTTGGTTCCGGTGCAGGATTACAAGGAAGAGGTATGAGGCATTGAAGAGGGGCACTTTGCTTCTCCAGAGAAAGTTTAGGGCACACAAATTAATGGAAGATCACAGGCGACGTTTCTTGAACCTCCGAAAGGCTGCGTCACTGATTCAGAGGACTTATCGTGCAAAGCAACAGAAGCGCCAGGCATATCTCACCACTCGATCGGCCGCCATCCAGATTCAGGCTGCTTACAGAATGCACCAGCAGCGCCAGGCGTATCTCACCACTCGATCGGCCGCCATCCAGATTCAGACAGCGTACAGAATGCACCAGCAGCGCCAGGCATATCTCACCACTCGATCGGCCGCCATCCAGATTCAGGCAGCTTACAGAATGCACCAGCAGCGCCAGGCGTATCTCACCACTCGATCGGCCGCCATCCAGATTCAGGCTGCTTACAGAAGGCACCAGCAACGCCAGGCATATCTCACCACTCGTTCAGCAGCCATCCAGATTCAGGCAGCTTACAGAATGCACCAGCAGCGCCAGGCATATCTCACCACTCGATCGGCCGCCATCCAGATTCAGGCAGCTTACAGAATGCACCAGCAGCGCCAGGCGTATCTCACCACTCGATCGGCCGCCATCCAGATTCAGACAGCGTACAGAATGCACCAGCAGCGCCACGCGTATCTCACCACTCGATCGGCCGCCATCCAGATTCAGGCTGCTTACAGAAGGCACCAGCAACGCCAGGCATATCTCACCACTCGTTCAGCAGCCATCCAGATTCAGGCAGCTTACAGAATGCACCAGCACCGCCAGGCATATCTCACCACTCGATCGGCCGCCATCCAGATTCAGGCTGCTTACAGAAGGCACCAGCAATGCCAGGCATATCTCACCACTCGTTCAGCAGCCATCCAGATTCAGGCAGCTTACAGAATGCACCAGCAGCGCCAGGCATATCTCACCACACGATCGGCCGCCATCCAGATTCAGGCTGCTTACAGAAGGCACCAGCAACGCCAGGCATATCTCACCACTCGTTCAGCAGCCATCCAGATTCAGGCAGCTTACAGAATGCACCAGCAGCGCCAGGCATATCTCACCACTCGATCGGCCGCCATCCAGATTCAGGCAGCTTACAGAATGCACCAGCAGCGCCAGGCGTATCTCACCACTCGATCGGCCGCCATCCAGATTCAAGCAGCTTACAGAATGCACCAGCAGCGCCAGGCATATCTCACCACTCGTTCGGCCGCCATCCAGATTCAGGCTGTTTACAGAATGCACCAGCAACGCCAGGCATATCTCACCACTCGATCGGCTGCTATCCAGATTCAAGCAGCGTACAGAATGCACCAGCAACGCCAGGCATATCTCACCACTCGATCGGCCGCCATCCAGATTCAAGCAGCTTACAGAATGCACCAGCAGCGCCAGGCATATCTCACCACTCGTTCGGCCGCCATCCAGATTCAGGCTGTTTACAGAATGCACCAGCAACGCCAGGCATATCTCACCACTCGATCGGCTGCTATCCAGATTCAAGCAGCGTACAGAATGCACCAGCAACGCCAGGCATATCTCACCACTCGATCGGCTGCCATCCAGATTCAATCCTTCATGCGCATGTTACTAGCTCGATCACAGTTCATCAGACAGAAACGGAGCGTTGTTGTGCTGCAGCGACATTTCACGGGCTTGTTACTCATGAAGACAATGCGTGAGAGGTTTATCTGCAAGAAGACTTCTGCGATTGTCATCCAGAGAGCATATCGCAATTATCTTCTTCGGCGCAATGACAAGAGACGGCAAGCAGCTGTGCGCCTACAAACAGCATGGAGAGCCTACACTCTGAGGAAGCGTACAAACGCCTGCATTGTGATACAGAGGAGATTCCGTGCTATGAAGTTGGCTCGCATCCAGCAGCTCTACTTTCACGTCATCCGTGGAGCAGCGATCGTGCTGCAAAGCTTCTTCAGGGCCATTATGGCGAAGAAGTTGGCAAAGCGAATGAAAGCGGCCGTTTGCATACAAAGGACGTACAAAGGATTTGTCGCCAGAAGGGAATTCCTGCTCAAGAGATCACAGATTGTTCTACTGCAAAGTTTGGTACGAAGAGAGCAGGAGAGACGGAGATTTTTGAAAATTCGATCAGCTGTTATTGTGATGCAGGCTCAGTGGCGTGCTGTGCGAATCGGGAGGCATGAGAGACGGTGTTTCTTGATTCGTAAGGGAGCTGCTATTACTCTGCAAGCTTGGTTCAAGGGCCAGAGACTGCATCGGGATTATCTGATCATGAGGAACGGCTTCATTCGCCTTCAGGCCCTTCACAGACGAAACATTGAAAGCCAAAAGTTCTCTGAACTTCGTGATTCCGTTATCAAGATGCAGAGGAGACGCAGAGCGATATCTGCCGGCCGAGAAGACCGTCAGAGATTCCTTCGTTTGAGGCATGCGGCTACTTGCGTGCAGAACCTTTTTCGGGTTAAGCAAGCTCAGAGAGAAGCCAGTGCCATCAGGAAGCAAAGACATGCGGCCGCCGTTAAGGTTCAGAGCGCAGTACGAGGTCTGCTGGCAAGGAGACACTTTAGTAAGAGAAATGTGGCTGCTCTTATGATCCAGCGGAGGTGGAGAGCAGTGCGGGATGGTCGACTGGTCAGACGAGAACAGCTGATGAGAACTGCTGCTACGATGGTTATACAGAACGCGTGGAGGAAGACTTCTGCTCAACGACGCTATCAGCGTTTGCGACAAGCCGCTATCCGCGTTCAATCACTCTGCAAAGCAAAGAAACAGCGTCTGGAATTCTGCAAGAGTCGAGCCTCTGCTGTGACCATTCAGCGATGGTTCCGAACAGTCCTGCACACTCGTCAATGCAGATCTGCGTACGAGCAGAAGAAGCAAGCCGTCGTAATTGTGCAGAGAGCATACAGAGCACGCTTGCAACAAAGAACTGCAGCTGTCGTTTGCATACAGTCACATATGCGTTCATGGAAACAAAGGGAGAATTACCTGCGGCTCCGTCATTCTGCTGTACTCATCCAGAGAATGTATCGCGGCTACAAGGAGAGAATCCGGTACAACGCACTCAAGAATGCTGCCCTCGTATTGCAGAGACTGTGGCGATGTAACACGGCCGCCAAGAAACAGCGACTCGCCTATCTCACTCAGAAGAGAGCGGCCATCAGCATCCAAGCCTGGTTCAAAATGCACTCAGCTAGATCCGCATTCAGATCTCAAAAAGTCGGCTTTGCAAAACTTTCTGCTGTCATACGTGGAAGAAGGCAGAGGAAACGCTTCGTTGCATTGAAGCGAGCTGCTATTGTTATTCAACAGAGGTGGAGGGCGGAGAAGCTTTGTCAAAAGAAGAGAGGGGAGTTCTTGTTGAGGAGAACAGCAGCTGTGTCTTTGCAAGCTATCTTTAGAGGCATGCTAGTGAGGCGACAAACTAGGCGTGTTCGTGCTGCCGTCTCAATTCAGAGCTTCTGGAGAATGTTCAGAGCAAGAGAGAATTACAAGGTGGAAAAGATGCTGATACAAGCTGCTGTGAAATCCAGGCATCAATACCAAGTGAAGATATCTGCCGCCACCTCCATTCAGTGGTGGTTCCGATCGAAGATGTTGTTGAAGCAGACAAGGAAGGATTTCCTCTCGAAAAAGAGAGCTGTTATCATTATCCAGAAAGCTTATCTCGCTTATAAGCTGCGTCGCAATGAAGCCGCCACTCGGATACAAGCGTGTTTCAGGAGATTTGCTGCTTGTAAGAAATACCAACACACTCGAGCCAGTGTTGTCCAAGCTCAAAGCTTTGTTCGCGGATACCTGGCGAAGAAGAAGTTACGAGATTTGAGGATGAAATGGCATGCTGCTCTTGCTATTCAACGGGCTTTCAGACGTCACCAGATAAAGACTAAGCTCAAGTTGGAGAACACGAGACGATCTGAGTACCTGCAGCGTTACTGCTGTGTCGTGCGCTATCACTTGATGGCGGTTCGCATACAGAGAGCCTGGCACAAGAAACAATCCATCGTGCTCGCTCAGAAACATCTCTCCAGTGTTATCGTTATTCAGGTATGGGTTGCAAACTAAGAATTTATTCCACAATTTGAAATTCATTACTTTCAGCGGTGGCTCAAGACCATTTTGGTGCGAGCAAAGTTTCTCCGGCAATTAGCAGCGGTCAGGGTCGTTCAGAAGGCGGTGCGTGCAAGATTGGAGGTAGAGTAACATCTGTTCATGTTATCCTGGCTTCACAATTAGTTTTGCATTCACGCAGAAAAAGCGTGATGCCGCTTGCATTCTGCAAACTGCCGTGCGAAGATGGTTGGCGAAGAAACAAGAGGAGAAGTTCACTGAGGCTGCTCTGCTCATTCAGTCACACTGGCGTGGTCGTAAAGTCCGTCGGGCCAGCACATCAAAAGCTCTGAGAAACATCAGAAAACAGGTCCTTGAGGCGAACCGTAAAGCTACGGTTGACCAAAGATTGGGAAACCGAATGCGCAGGGCGGTTGACAACCTCTTCAAGTACAAGCAGCTGGCTTATGTCTTGCAAGCTGTGATGGATATAGGTTTGTATACACCCTTATTGGATTGAGCGTTTTACTGATTTCATCATGCACAGATGTGGCGACGAGGTTTTCACATGTCTGCTGTCGGGAGTTGGTCGAACACGGAGCTGTTCCGGTTATTTTCCGACTCATCAGAAGCTGTAACCGCAGCGTTCCCCACATGGAGATCGTGAAATACTCGGTAAACGTGCTCTTGAACTTGGCTAAGTACGAGGAAACCAGAGGTGCGGTATACCAAGAGGAAGGGAGCATTGATTGCTTGATTGAGCTCTTGCAAATCTACCGTGAGAAAGGCGCTATCTTCACAAAAGTGTGTACGCTGCTTGGCGTTTTATGCTATGATCCACAGAGTCGGAAGGTTTGGATTTTGTTATTTTTCAAAATTTCAAAATTTTTCTAAAATTTTAATTTATTTTTACAGGAGGTGTTTGAGAACAAGAAAGTTGTGGAGAAATTAAATTCACTCCATAAGTTGACTTCAAGAAAACATAAAATGAACAAAGATCGCAAAACTGTGCAAAACAAAATGGCCGCCTCTCGAAGTTTGTCTTCTACCATGCCGATTATGGCGCCGGTGGTGAAGACCCCTCGCGTCAGTCCCGATTGGGTCTTGAGTAAGAACAAAATGCAGGAGATTGAGGACCCCATGGCTGCTATTAACTTTGTCATGGACACACTACGCTTGCGATGAACGTCAAAGAAATCTGTTAAGAATGTGATTTGTGTAAATGTGAGATTGTGGTTTTTTGTATTAAAAATTCATATTTTAAATCAAGCGTGTTCCTGTGAATTTCTCCAAATCTGGCTTTCAATTTTTAATCTCGCCTTTTGGCGAAGGTAATAAATAACAAACACTTTCAGAAGAATATGATGGGTACATGTATGGAAATATGAAAAAAAAAAAAAAAAAAAATCACAGAAAGTTGTCTGAGCAGATGGACGTGAAATACCAAGTGTAAATTAATGTCATTAATCTACGTATAACATTTTGTAGATGTACAATTGTATGCATGGACATAGTACAATGTATTTTAAAATAATGCATTGCATCAAGGTATCCTAACAGGGCGGATTTGAACAATAGGACCAGACAGAACTGATAACCACAGCGCCTGGAATGTATTCTTATCAGTTGTATGGAAGACAACCTTATCAGCCACCAAGCTACGACTAGGACCTTCCTCCTGAGCGATCACCTCATCCACTTGAAGCTCATAGTGATGCCCTATTTGTAAATGTCGTATTCCGATCTTCTGAGGGAGAAACCCAGTGATGAGAACGTCGTCAAAAGGAAATTCCTCAGCGTCCTTGGATTCCACTTGTATCTCGCACATCACGCTCATGGACATGATCCATGCTGACCCTGAACACGTCAGCGGATATGTGTCGTTCGGGTAGACTTCCCGTGAGATGTACCACTTGTTGGTCTCATTGCGGTATGGTTTGGCATTTGGCCAAACCAAGCACATCAGGAGTTCATTAGGGATCAGTGTGGTGGCGTGGGAGTGGGGTGAGGGGCTGCGGAAGGCGGTTGGGTAGGGCTTCAGGAGGCCCTGCTGGGCTAGGTGGAGGATGGAGATAATACTGAATAAATTCACCACAACGTCATCGTCGGCCTTCAACACGAAAGGCGTTCGTTGGCAATTGTTGGCAATGAACTCCAACGCATACAACGCTTTCTTGGTCACGTTTTTATAAGTATCCAGAACAGGAAGCAACACCGTATCCTGGTAATGATTCATCTCTTGTAAGGCGTCTCGCATCAAGGCCCCGTTCAACTTAAAATCGGGGTATCCAATAAAGAACACTAACTCCATTGAAGTGCCTGGATAATTTCCAGGGTTTCCCCAGGTATTCCTAATCAGCGCCCGATTTGCGTAGTTTCCAGCGCGAGAGTGCACAAACACGACCAGGAACGAATCCACATCTCCACAGATTCGGCGTTCAGGCCGGATTATCTCCGTCAGCGGATCAATCTGAATCCGTTGCGGATTAGATGCGAACCAGCGCCTCACTGGCGGGGGGGGTCTGGTTGGCTCCAGTCCTGATGACGCATAGATGGCTTCGAAGCTGTTGTGGCTGTTTGCATACAGGACGATCAACGTGTAATAGGCGACAATGGCCAAGACTCCGTAGAAGACCAGCCCGATGAGGCTGAGAGGTAGGGAGGCCTTGCTCGAGGTCATGCTACCTGAGTGGAATCTGCATAAGAAAGGATGAACAAGTGCACTTATCAATGGTTCCTCTCACCTGAGCCCGCATCACTGGTCTGATCATGCGCTGGCCAATGTGTACACATTGTATGAGGTTGTTTTTTTAAATGCATGAATATTGGTGCTATTCTAAACAGTAATGAAAGCCATCCTGTATTCTGTACTCGTAACAGCAGCTGCATATATATATACAAACGAAAATCAATAGTCTAATGCACAATCAATCAATTTTGGCCAAATTGAAGAATAGGAGAGTGGTTCATGAATGTGAGCAACAGCTGTGCTTATATTTGGATGCAATTAGAATTGGTTATGACTGCAAGCATAGCATTCTATATAGATTTGAGTCATTTGACTATGCATGTTGGTCCGTCCATGCATATACATGTATGGAGCAGACGATTTAAAACGCAGAATACAATGTAATTATTATGCACTTGAAAGCCTGTTTTGTATGAATGAAAACACAAAAACTGATAGGGATTTTGTTTCTTTCCTGTTCATGATAGAGGAATATGGAAGATAACATTAAATTGTATATTGCATATAAAGTAGAGAGGTTGGAATAAATGCACCAAAAATACACAAATTAAACTAAACAATGCTCAAGAAATGATAAAACGAAATGTTTATAATCGTCCAACACGGAGTAGAAATAAATAAAAAATACTAGGGAATCTTTAATAAAAAACATTCTTCATCCTAGGTATTTAAATTTTAAATAAATGTGAACTGGATGATGGAGAGAATGAATCATGCTAGAATATGGTATTCATGCAGAGGCACTTAGGTGTATACCAAATGGCTATGTAAAGGGTGACATGAAAAAAAAAACCTACTCAAACAGATATTGAATTTCAGAATAACATGAAGCAGATAGGAACACAATGAAGATGAGGCAATTTGAGCCGAGTGACTTTTTTAATAAAATAATAATCACAAAAAGCTCAAGAAATATTAAATAAATAATCTTTTTTAACTGAAAGATTCAGAGGAAAATGTTGAGAACAACGAAAGCGAAAAAGAAAAAAGCAAAGTCGGTTGTGACTGAAGTCATTATTTGAGCGATCGTCCGGTACGTTGCGAGGATTTCTGGCTTGATTTGAGACAGAGCCATGGTTAGCAGAGGGTTGGCACTTGCACGGTTCATGTTCTGAGAAGTAAGAAAATAACGCTCACAAATCAAGATGAAATTACTTAATCATACACACCATGCCCAGAGCTCGCTGGTATCCAATGACGGCTATCTCCCAAGCCATGAATGGGTTGAAAATACTCTGTAAGGCCACTCAAGATAACGCACTCCTCAGTAAACAAATATTAACTTACTTGTACGTAGTTTAAGCCAAATTCAGTGCAAAACGAAAGACGGACTAGAACCCCTAAGATGATGCACATGACGCATCTCCAGCGCACAAAAGACAAGTAATCAGAAGGAGCTTGTCTGGCTACAGGAGCTGATGTGGCTGCGAATGGAGCTGCTGCCTCCGGAGATTCCTTGAGAAAGGCATTGGCCAGGGACGAAAGGTCAGGGGTCGCATCTCCGTTTGGGACAAAATTGAAGATTGGTGTAGAGAGAGGGCGTTCGGTGTGGCATCGGGAGGGAGTGTGAGGGGCGGAGTCCTCGAGGAACGGATAATCCTCGCACAGGGGTAGCGAAGGGGCCTCATCAGCTAAAGAGTTGAGAACAAGATGAGAGGCATAATTCTGGTAAATTGTACGTGCATTAATTATAGGGAATTGTGAAGTACATGAAGCCATACGATCAGCCATTTTGGCTGAGAAGGAAGCTTCCCTGGCTTCAATGATGTAATCCATGCTATTGCTTCTGTGATGGGTAGATTTTGGGTCAATAACTTGAAATTGCCCACTATACGGTATATTGTAAGGAGTTATCTTCTTCTTACTGACGTTATCAAGGTCTTCTGATCTCTGGTCTTATCTGCAGACCACATTGATCTGATCCAGGTTTGTTGTTCTGTTCCAGGCGCTATGGTCATGGGGAAGAGGGTGCGGGACCAGTGTTGGTCGAGTCGGTTTTTAAGGGTATAAAGTGTAGGTTCGGAAACAATGTCCTCCGGTAGGGAATTCCAGTTTGCAATGACTGCTAAAAAGAGGTGGTTTTGCGGCATGAGTGAACAGGAGGAATGTGGATCTTCTTTGAATGGCCTGTTGGCTCTAGCTGTTGATAAAGAGGTGGCTTGGATCGGCATTGTACCCCAGAGAAGCTTGTAGACTGTCATAATGTTGACTCAACGGTGTTGGAATCTTTTGGTGGATAGCTTGTTTGGGTCTCTCTGACTTTGATACAGGATGTTGACTGGTATATTCTGGCATAATTCCATAATTCTGCCAGTAACGATCAATGCATGTGATGATAATAAATTGATAGTAACATACAATCAATTACAATGATACATGAGCGATCGAGTATTATAACTATAAGATTATAGTCAGAACAGTGATAAAGGGTAATTATATTGCGTTATCAACTCAAGTTTGAATAGATCCATGAGTAACCATCATGGGGGATGAACTAATTATCAATGTAGAGGCTTGGAACCTGGGAACGAGATTCAGATTGAACTCGTAATTTAAGTTTGAAGTCAGAAATGATCGTTATTATATAGGGGTAAGAACCCCCAATATCGCCCATTCGTATCACATAATTTTCAAACTTTCAGGAATTGAGGCTCACCGAAAGTGACTGTCGGCTCAGAAACACCGGTGATTTTCTTCAAGCGGTCATCAGATCGTGCGAGGATTCGCTGCCGGCGCAGTTCTCTCCTCTGCTCAGCGGCTGTCAATCCAACTTCAGCCATGACAGCTGAATGGTAAAACGAAAATGATAGACGCAGCAAACTTATGATTATCCCGATGCGCGATGACGGATTCCCGCTTTCAGGCGAGGCGTGACCTTCTCTTGAAACTAGCGTAAGTCGCCCCGCAACTACTAACTGCATGTACTTAGTCCGTCGCAAGAGGTGGTGACTAGCACATTATAGGTTGATGGTTTGTGACGGATAAGGCCCTGTCTTGTTTAGTAAGTTGCTTGCGAGGTTACATACTTTCTGCACTACTGTATCGGGAATCAATCCTACCATCTTAATTATCGGCATGATTCTGCATCAAAATTGAATGGACCATATACGTATGTTTCATAGCCGCCAAAAAGAATGCTGAGATTGAAGGCCTTTTGTACCCACAAATATATTCCAATCGTATACAAGTACTCAATTCATGCACATGCATATTTTATAACGTACAACTTCAGCCATTTCCAGTGCAAAGCGATGGACGTGCAAAGGTAAATAAAACAAATATTTTAATAACTGGCCTTGCTTATAAAAATTTGTTTTTAATGTGAAAAATTGAGTAATCATTTTGAAGGAAAATAATCCGTGAGTTTTAACTGATAAAATTTCTGTTGTGAGAGTCTGTTAACATCCAGCATCATGCTTGAGAGTTCTTTCATCCTCGCTTCCCTGTCCACTCCCATGTGGGAGAACTCGGAATCTGTGAGCTTTCGAAAGAAAGTGGAGAGCACACCGAGAGCCTCCTTTGCATGATCAGCAGTCACAATCTCCGCATTCTTAATCCTGAGACCGTTTGCATAAGGTGGTGCAGCAGTCAGCGGAGTAATTGGACGAGGCACTTCTGAGTTGTCAGATGATGAAGAGGGCAAAGGTCGCAAATCAGATGAGGTGTTCATTAAGTCAACATCCATGTGGTTTGGTTCAATTTTAACGCGGGTAATATCAGAGTCAGTTGTTGGAGGAGTTCTCCCGACAGAACTGATTGAGCATTGCATCGGTTTCTGGTAATTGGACTCACTGGGATCATTGAGTACAGAGTCAGAAGACGATTCTGAGTCGCTCATGGGTTCTATTTTAATCGAAGCAAGCTCTGAATGTGTGTTTTGCACAGTTTTATTGTCAGATGCAACGGAACACGGCTTTGGATGCTGAACAGAATGCACAGATTTGCCACTTGGAGTACGCTGCACAATCCCTTTCCGCTGTTTGAACCGTGACAGCCATCCAGCTGAGTATGTGAGGTCTGGTGCAATATGTTTACCGATAATCTGAGCTTGATTTAAAATTTGTTGGTCGGTTATTCGCTGAGATGGTTGGGCCAATCGTCGGTCGGAATACCAATTGAATAACGCTTCTTCTAATTCAGGGTGCTTAGGAAGTCTGCGGCGACAATAGCTGTCGTTTACAGGAGCCGAAAGCCAATATTTTTTTTCACGCAGAGTCTCGAAGATGGTCGTTCGGCCAATGCGCACATTGTACTCCTTAAACAAGAAGTCTCCGATGTTCCTTATTGTCAATTTTGGATCGTCACTCTTCATACGACATATCATGGCTTTCATGCCACGCGTCATCTGAACTCTCCCAGAGACAAGCGATGTTGATCTCCTCTCCCTTGGCATGCTGTTTATAATTTGGGATATTGAAGAGAATAATTATTCCAAGACCAAGGACAAGAATAATATGCAGTAAATAATTACTGATTCTACGTTTATCGGTAAACAATCGGTCGATCGTCCCAGGTCTTGGCCGATGCAGGGGAGTTGAACTTCGATCCTCTGGCTCAAAAGTCAAGTGTTTGACTAGTCTTGAGTCTGTAAAAAAAATATGGAAGTGACTAAAGTTACAGACCTGTAATCCCAAGTTACAGACCTCAAAATTAAGCCTTGGAAAACATCTGTGTTAATTGTATGCATAATATAATAATAACCGAGTCTCCACTCCATTTTTGGTGGCTGATCACTTGCACTAAAATTATTATAAGAAAACAAGACTACATTAACCCAATTATGACAATGACATTTTTCCTGTGAGAAGAATTTGGAAATCACTACTTTTCTATGCTTTTTAAATGAGGTGAGTCATTTTGTTTGATATTCTTCATATTTATCCATTAAGACTGCATGCATGTGTATGTTGATAGTCTGTTTGACTTATTAAGGGACTTTTTTATTTATTAATTTTTTTTTCATGGGGCTTATTTTACCTCGGAATCCTGAAGCAACAAAGGCTTATGTGGTCCGAGGAGGTAAGCAGGCTTACCCAAGGACACAAGGTTGGTGGCTGGCTTCGAACTTCCAGTGGCCAGCGCCAAGCCCTTTCGAGGCGAGCACGTTAACCACTCTGCCGCCACCTCTCCTTGTCTGTAAGTTTAACATTATGTCTAAGGATTACGGGTCTGTAACTTTATAACTTGCCAAAAATATACATCATTACATGGAATGGTGGATTATTTATTCATGATGGATAGCTGACATACTACAGTGAGCCTAGAGGTATACTTATAATACTACTAGTACTATACAGACCTCGCCCAAGAATATGTGCTACATGATGGAATAAATTTAATGAGCGGCCTAAAATGCCCTAAATGATAACATAACGGTATAACATTACATGTAATATCATAATTACATATACAACCGACACGGATAACGGGGATACACGGTCATTCACCTTTAATTTCTCGTTTGAGTTCATAGATAAGGATAGAATGAAGGGGGTCTGTTTTCCATTCAGATTTCCGGTAACACTGGGCTTGCGCACCGGAAGTAAACAATGGCACGTGCGTTTAAGGAAAACAACAAAACTTATAGTCATAACGCACTTATGAAGAATGAAGAATAGGATCGCTGCAAAAAGTTGAGCTATTTTATTATTGGCATCAAATAGTCGAGGTCGATCGTGACCGCGATTATTAGATGCACGCAGTCGATCGTGACCGCGAATATAGCTAGAAATTTATGCTGTGGGAAAATTTCCTTTTTTACAGTATACACAATTATGCATGCACGTAATGCAAATCCACTGTAACTGCTGATACAAGTATGTTATCATTTAGTTCGCACAAAGACAGGAGAGAAAGACCGAAACAAGAGGGTCAATCGAAGCCGTAAGTATAGAATTTTTTTAGGGAGAATTCCAAGAAAAGAATATCAGAGAAATCCAAGGACAAAAATAAAAAGTTGAAAAAAAAAAAAAAAAAAAAAAGCTGAAAAAAAAGAAGAGAGAAATGAAGTTTCGCCTAAAATGGTTTTCGACTAAACAGCGACAAATATAATGAAATGTGTATATATTTTTTTTTTCGATGACTCGAAAGCACACACATCACTTTACTAAGAAAGATATCAAAATACTCAAAAAATTCTAAATTTTCAATAATTATGTAACTAATTGCGTTAACCAGGTGTGTCCCAATGCACCTGTGACATGCATTAAACCATAGATATGGGGATTAGCTAAACAAGATGGACTGGTACATCAGCCTATCTCTCCATTGAGAATACAAAATGGTCAGAGCATGTACCCCAGCGGAGCCACTCGCACGAATCATTAAATACACGGCTATCTGATATACTATCCATACACTTCGACGAATTCGTACTATAATACAGGGTAATTCAAAAGTACAATTATTTACAAGTAATGGGGATTTTTCAACCTTGCTTGATTTGTTACAAAAATGCTCTTTTCTCTGAAAAAAGTCTATGTACCTCAATATAATGATCATTTATAGTTGTAGTAATCTCTTATAAAATATAATGGAGCTTTTAGCGGGTCATCTCATAGTAAATATTTCAGAAATTCTGCGTTAACGACGCCGGCTCAAAACGTGCTTTCGTTATTCTGCTCAGAGCATCAGAGGCCGTGAAAGAACATTGGTACACAAAGGCGCCATCCCAAGATCCGACACTTCAAACCAAACCAAATTTTTGAAATTAACTAACATAGGGCCTACATACTGTTAGCATTTCATTTCTAGAAAGTGTTATTATACAGAGTTGACATTTAATATGGAATATTTGTTCTTGTGAGAAACTTCTTTGTTTAAATCGCTATGTCTCCATCATCCCCAAGTTACGGGCTAATTTGGCGGTAATATCCCTATATATGGCCATGTATGATCAAAATGTATCAATGCAACCCAAAAAGGCAAGATTCCTGGGTATAAAATTCAGCTCAGGTTACCGGACATTACACATGATATTACACTCTATTTTGAATCACAACTTTGAAAAGCATTATTCAAACACTTGATGCAGCCAATTGGTCTGAGATTGTAGCACTGTTGAGAAACGGATTCGACGAGGAAATCGTTTCGGGACACGTTGTAAAGTTCGGTTTCTTCTAGCCCTGAATATATTAGCTCAGAGTCGCGTGGACAAAGGCGCGCTAATATGCAGACTAGGATAACAACGGATGAACAACTGGAGACGGATTCCAAAGATACTACCCCGACTGCTAGCTGCAGCCGGTATTTATTCCAAACGCTAGCCCTGTGTACATCGAGGTCACTCGTGATCGTACCAAAACAAGTTACACAATGAGATTAGAATTTGAGAAAAACAGGATTAACGAAGAAGGTCTTAAGGTGATAGAAAGGATAGAAATGATAAATGTTGCACCTTGAGCAGAAAAACAAAGCAGTGATCAAGTGATATAAGGATTAAAACAATACATGATCTGACATGATCTTTACAACGTGAATATTACAAAGAGAACGGTCCTAAGCGGCTTAAGCGGCATCACCAGACTGGAAGATCAACACAGAGACCTCGACCAGGTCGCTCAAAAAAGACTTCAGGAAGAAACGATCGCTCTCTGATCCGTCTTTGTGGGTACAACAGGACGACAACAACGAGCACCCTTAGAGCTCGATGGCAGAAAACCAGGGAAATCCGGGTTTCCCAGACACTGGTGAACGCCACAGTGATCCAAGCTGGGCTGCGAGCCAGAAGGCTTGTTTGAAAGCTCCTGCTCACTGACAGACACCAGGATGCTTGGCGGTAGAGTGGACCAACAAATTGAGCAACTTTCTGTAATCGTGTGAATTCTCCAATCGCTTTTCTCGAGGGTACCACAAGCCAAGGGGGCTACAGGGGGAACCGAGGAAAAAAATATTCCATTTTC
>KB308570.1:7451-27451 GCA_000328365.1 Capitella teleta | reverse complement strand
CAGTGGAGTTTTCATTAATTGTGATGTAATGCAGGTCACTCTGAAATCGACCCTCTGCAGTCTGTTCTGTGGAGGCTCCATCATTAGCAGCCGATATGTTTTGACCGCTGCTCACTGGACCTCAAACCACGTCCCCTTTCCATGCATATTTTTGCTTTGCAGTCAAGTAGGATCAATCATTGTTGGTCTAGGAGAGCACAACCGCCTGAACACTGGTGAGAAGTTCGTAGATGCGGCGGTCGCTGAGATCAGACAGCACCCAGAATACCGCCCTCTGACCATCCAGAACGACGTCTCACTTAATTCTGTTTCTGGCTGAAGAGATTACCTTCAGCGCCGGAAGACGCATGGTTTGCCCACCTTCCCGCGTTGGTAATGGCAATGCTGACGGATATGCTGGTGATACTCTCATCGTCTCTGGCTGGGGTACCCAATCTTCGGGGGGGGGGGGGTGGGGGTGTCATTGCTAGCACTCTGAGGGTTGTGGACGTCATTGGGCTGACCATACAAGAGTGCAGAGATAGCAGCTACAACCCATCTTCGATCTACGATGGCATGAACTGTGCTGGCATTGAAGCTGGTGGTAAAGATGCTTGCCAGGTAAGTGCACAGTTGCTTCTTTTAAGCTTCTATATACCGCACTCTCCTGTGCGCTAATTAGGGTGACTCCGGTGGTCCATTGGTCTACAAGAACGGCGATGCTTTCGAGGAGGTTGGAATCGTGTCATGGGGTCAAGGATGCGCTCAAGAGGGATACCCAGGCGTCTATGCTGATACCATCTACTACTTCGACTGGATCTCAATTAACATGCAGTAGAAACGCATCAGCAATAAACATTACTAATACTTGGCTTTTGTCGAATATTCCTGATTCTCTGAGGTCATCATTGATAATTAAGTTTAGCCCTTCTAGCGCCAAGTCGTACATCAACGGATCAGCAACACAATTATATTTATTACCTATGTTTACATCACATGTGTGTCTGCCCTTTCAGACATTATGTTTTACTAATGTAATCCGTTTCAATGAATAACACAAGATATCTCTTGTCCTAATCATCTTAATTAAATCATGGACTCGTAGAATGACGCTCTTATGTTAGAATGATGGAACCAATTGGTGAACAAATGCTCTTTTGATAACAACAATCCCGTTCTAGTACTAGTAAATGTACAATAATATTGTCTTATACTGTATATTAGATTTACCTTTTAAATCTTAATATTATTACTGTGTAGCACTTTTAAATTTGAGATATTTACTATTATTTAACATGAACACTATAACACACATACCATCCTACTAAGTGCATCATCTTCTTCGGATTCGGATATCCCAAAAATCTGCCGGATTTTCGCATGTTGGATATTGAATTTGAAAATCCGTGCATCTCTAACACATACCGCAGGGAGGAAGCAATGTGACACTGGTGTTTCGCCCAATCTAGTTCCACAAGATGTAATCACAGAGGAAGAATAATTATATATAAAGTAATCAAGGATCATCCCGAAATCATTGTACGTATTTCAATTGCTCTGACACCGACGCGGAATTATCCCAACCCAAAGAAAATGTGCAGGCATAACTATAACATCATTAGAAAGTTAGAAACCAGAAATGTGTTTGCAAACTCATAGCCTTAAAAAGACCACAAACAGAAAATATCAAGGTTTGTGAGAAAATATTAACGAGACAACGAACCGAAGGGTTATTTTGTTTTATTGAACTGATGGTCCAAGCCTATGCATGCAGATATCTCGGATCATATGCGTTTCAAAGCCAAATCCTAAACAGTGACATCTTGCTGTTCTCGAAGGTTAGTTCTAAGGAACACAAGCAGAAGAGCTCTTCAGAGATTGAAAAGAAAATGGATCATGCTGAATACAAAAAAAAAATAAAAAAAAAAAAAAAAAAAAAAATTGGGAATTCATGAAGACCGAAAACCCAGCAGAAGTTCATTTCAAGAGAGGGTTAGCTACGTCTTTTGATTTGTGCCAAAGCTTACCACTGCGTGCCTTAAGCCGCATGTGTGCGTCCTGTCAACGAAGCCCAGAAAATGGGGAGGGGGACCCGCACAAAATGGCAACAGAATTTATATTTAGTATACAGAATTGGAAGCTGCACAGCATATCCAAAACGCTTTGGCCTTCAACAAAATGTTCCCCTTAAATTTGGCTTCAATTCTGACGATCACGTGACCCCTATACGCATTCTAGCTACTTCTTTATGAATCTATGATTTTACCGAATAATTGCGCCTCCAATAGAGACTATAGAGAACAATATAATCATAGTTGAACATTTGCTGATCATGTAATTATGAAACATGCTCACCCGATGAAGTAGCATTTGTTTTGCTTCTTTTGTCATTTTACTAACAATAGGATTTTCGGGGTAAAAACTGTCATATTCAACCAATGCAGCGATGCTTGCAAACAAATGGCTCAAATTTGTCAATTTCACATAGTCTCTTTCAATTGCCAAGCAAGAACTATCCTTCACTCAATGGGAAGATTTTCAGAAACTCGAAATTCTGATGATCGTCCGACAAGGGGGCAAGATAGGATGATTCAGAGAATCAGGTTTCGTACAGCTGTTCAAACAGCTGCGCGCCAAGAATGCGTCTGAATCATCAGCTTAGACCCCATATATTCTGGTTGAGTTGAAGACCATGGAAGCTGACATCACAAAAATATTATAATCAATCAGCAACTAATTTTTAAGAGCTCTTTGAAGAGTATGATCGAAGAATTGGCGAGATTTCAGGTCACTAAGCACCAAGTGTACAATGTACGAATATAACGGCATTACATAGGCTGTGATGAATGCTGTTGTTAGATTGAGGTTCGACTGCATGTATACATATGGTGATGAAGACGCATACGTACTGTAGTTGGGTAATTGTCATTGATAAGGCGACTTTGCGGTAATACTGAGGAAATAATTTAGCATCAATTTAGCAAATTACATAAATATGCTTATGCAATACATTTATTTATTACTGTATAATATACTACCCAGATTACGTTATTCATGCACAAGTCACTTCGAGTTGCGTTGACGAATGTGACCCTTGAACCTTATTCTCGTCTTCTGAATCCACGTGCTATATCATGCAAGACAAACTTAGACGCCTCTTCACAGTGATCGACTGACTGCATGGCACATTTGATTATGACTTACTTACTGATAACAGTTTTCTGACGAAGCTTGATCCTTTTGTGGAATTCGAGACATACTTTTTATGTCGTTATATGTACGGATGAGGTGATCACATCTTTGAAGTGACAGAGCGCGGGCTGATTCTTCGATCCATAGGGTATCTAAGTTTATCTTGAATCATTTTATATTGAAGGGCTGTACGTTAATGGTGAATGGGTATCTATTGTAGTATTGTATATTGTCCATAAGCGGTCCATGTCGACCTCCCATCGCTGATAAGTGATCGGTTTCATTGGCTCTCTTGATACGTGTATTTGATGACGATAGTATTGATTGTGAATTTGTGAGTGAAGTGTACATAGTTATTTGAAACCATAATCAAGGCACGATCAATGCTTCTGTCTGGACGATGAAAAGATTTTACGATTTCAGTGTCACAATACTGGAAAACAAATCGATCGCCATTAACAACATATGAATGATATCTTTTATTGAAGACAAATGGTAAATTAACAAAAAAGACCTGGATACATATTACGAACAACCGCGAAATGTATAAACAAGTAGGGATGCACGGAATTCCGGGTTCCGACTCCGGCTGTCCGGAATCCGGGTCAATTCCCGGAGTTCCGGTTCCGGCAAAAATCGCCTAAGGTCCAGGAACTCGCTGTCGGATTTTGTGGTCACAAGAAAAAAAAAAGTATCCTCGACTCAATGTTAGAGCGAGACATTAGTTAGGGGGAAGCAAAATATGAGGACAGTTAAAGTTAACGCGACTGGCTCCGACTCCGAAACTTCCAGCTTTGTTCTTTCAATTGATTGCGTAAGCTCCCAATTGGCTTGTTATCACAGCATCCATGGCTTTTAAAAGGCGCTCAAGTGTCAATGGGTTGATCACTCCTTTAATTACCGAGGAGCCAGCTACCTAAATAAACATTGCATGAGCATAGCGTGGCTAAACTAAAGTGCCTTCATCCTTGAAAGGGCTTCGGCGATGTCAACTCTTGTCAACATGCATGCAGTGTTTGTCAGTGCTTGTTTAGTGTGTACAATGCAGTGTTCACGTATAGCTAGCTTTTATTGCATCAATAAGTCGAAATGTAATCCAATCGCAGTTTGCATCATCTCATCTGGTTAATCATTGTAAATAGCCGAATGTCGCAGCCCATTTACGGACAACCCTTATTTCACAAAAGAAGGTTTCAGTTTATTATAATCATTTAAATATCGGCGATCGAGTGATCGCGACTGATTAAAAATGCGTTAGTGATATATATATATATATCCGCCTTACTCCTTGGTGTTGCTTCATTCATTTAAGCCATGAGACCACCATCACGTGACCATGCATGTGAATTTGTTGACAGGCATATTTTCGTGTTTTGTTATAATGAGACTCTCGTTCCGGGTTCCGATCCGGTTCCGGCCGGAGCAAACCCCCCCGGAAATCTAGTTCCGGGTTCCGGCAAATTTTAAGTTCCGTGCATCCCTATAAACAATATAACACAAAGTAAATTGAGCTGCAAGTATGCGTGGCACTCGTGTTACCAGCGGAATGTACATGGAATACGGTGAAGTTCTTCCTGCATGAAACGGAGGGAATTTTCGGGGCTTGTAAAACTCCAACATTGAGGCACATCAGCATATATAACAGAGGTGAGTGAGTGAGTGATGGGGTTTTACGGCTCCACCCAATCCGATCGGATGATACGGGTGCCAGAACAGAAGGCCCGGGACCTTCTGTTCTGGCGCCCGTATAACAAGAGGTAGTATGTCCAGAAACCCCGATACTAAATCATAAAAGAAACACCACAACATGTATGAAAGGAAAGAAATACAGAATTTTGTTAACCTCACACTAAAGGAGTAGAATTCAATAAGCCACATACTCGGAACACCAACGAACCACACCTCCATTCACAACAAATTCACACTGAACATTTCCAGCAAGAGGGGTTCCAAATCCGCAACATTGGTGGAGAGAATGAGGGCGCTGATGTTGCCGAGGTCTCTCTTGACCTCAAGTAACAGCCTGTCCACTCGTTCCGGTAGGTCATCGCTAGGCTCATGGTATTTGGCGAACCAGTAGGATCGCAGCAGCGCCATATACTGCAATCTCACACCGCTCACCTTTTTCTGGTCGACCAATGAAGTCGGCGGAGTACTGAACAGCGTTATGAGTGTGACTAGCATGAGCACCAAGTCGTCCTTCTGGGTAAACTTATTGATGGAGGCTACGACCTTAAGATACGTCGACCAGAAATTGGCTGTTTCTGGGCTCGTGTTCTTTATCAAGTGTGTTGACACCGTTGTTACTCCGCCTGACTTGCCCAATATGAACCACATGTCACGCTGGGTGTCGTACGTTTTCACAGATTTGATGACCATAACCTCGAGGACCCAGGTCTTCAGTAATTCCACCTGATCGCTCTGAACCAGGGACTTGAACGGGTGTATATTTTTCGCCATCTTGACTAATTGCCTTATGGCAAAACGAGCCATGTTGAAAAATTCGGTGAAATTCCCAGGATTTTCTAAAGAATTAGGTTTGTTGTAGGAAACATCAAAGGCTCTGAACACTTCAACCAGCATATTGACCTCCTGTGCGGCCATGGCAGAGAAGATATCACTTGAGAAATCCACCTTGAAGAGCGGATTGAACTCGCCCACTAGCTGATCAGCGGCTAGCGACGACAGAAGTGAGCAGTCATAATTCTTTATGAGCGGCGAATTTTCCTCGGAGCTCTTTAAAGAAGAGCTGTCGGGTGAAACATCGCTGCAAGCGCCATCCTCAATTGAAGAGCTCGGCTGGACTTCCTGGCGATGTTGAAATGTGGAGTAAGGATCCTGCTTGAATCCGTCAACATTGTTTTTAAGATGAAATTCGCTTGCCAAATCTTTGCAGTCGAGTGTGTTTCTGTGAGAACTGTTTGATTCCTGAGACACGTGACCCGAATGAACGAGGTTGTAGTTTGGCATACTGCTTTCCCAATCTTCGTTCGCGGCTGACTGTTTCGGTTCGCCATTATCACTGCCATGATGGGAGGAATGGGAAGCGGTCTGTTGTCGCTTCGTGCGGTTGTCCTTGATCTTCATCAGGCGACGCTGCTTCTGTTCCTCAGCTGCGAACGCAAAAAGGGGTGAACATTTAATCAAAAGATAAAAAACACATGATCGAGCAAAACCTTATGTTATAGATATTGTGTTAGCCTATACAATACAGCAAATTATATTACTTGAAAATTTGAGATCAAACGATTGAATTTTGCAGTCATTCGCTAACATAACTCCCCCACTTTAAACATTCGGAGTCGCTTCCTTGCCTTCAAGGCTTCAAGCAGACATCCAGGACACATCCTGTAAATTTCCAGTAAACATGAGACGAGAGACGCGAGTCATTCGACAGAGGTCGGTGCAACACAGGCTCCGTGGGCCGACTTAAGTGTTCGTGATTACCCAGAATTCCACGTCTTTCTTCGAGGGCAAAAGAAATAAAAAACCAGGAACCATCTTCCCATGATTGTTTGTCTCTCCAGTCTCCACTCCAGGTGACTGCTATAATCTGTCTTTTTTTATCAGACAGCTAACAATTTAAGTACGAGTCAGCAATCACCATAAAATGTACCCACATAGGGCGACCAAGGAGTATTCTCTATGCCCTCCTTCTGGTGTTCCATTAGGCCTTCGTAGACTGGCTCACAATATCACATACTAGTGTAACTATTACAGTTAATGTCCGTACTATTTCACGTGATCAAGTAGGCCATGGGACACGATTAGCTATAGGAGATTAATGTTACGCAAATCCTGGCATTCGCTGTCCTTCTCGAGAGTTCTCGAAGCCCCTCGAATGTTCCAGCATTTTACAGCGTCTGATTACCCACCACGCATAACATTAATCTGAACCGGGGAAGCGAGGGGGGGGGGGTTCCCGGAACATTCCCCAACTCAAGATGAAGGGGCTGCACCTCTCGCCGATCGCCTTCAGTCGCCTCAGACACAATATGCAGTTTGAACTTTGAACCTCAACTTACTCTCCATGCCTCACCAATGGATCGATTTCCTCAAATTTTCTGATGCAGGTTACTGAAATTTTTAAGCTTGCTCTTGCTTGGATACGTAACATAATAGGGTTTTACGGCTCCACCCAAACCATTCGGATGATACGGGCGCCAGAACAGAAAGCCCGGGACCGCGGTTACCCCCTACTCCTATCGATAAATCCCAAGGATACTTTATCCTGCATACCACCACAGACAGTAGTACACAGCGCCCGGTCTTGTTACGCAGTTGGGCAGCACTGCAGAGTCACCGAAGAATTACTAATATAACGAATTACAATTATAACTCACAATCATAACGCCCGCATGATCGGGTCTCGAACCCGGGACCTCGATCCCCACTGTGGGCATATAGGATTGCAGTCATCTGGTTAAACCCACTGATCTATTCGGTGCCAGTTTGCTTGGATACGGGCGGATACTCACAAATGGCTAGATTTATGTGCTTGGCCATCATGTACGGTTTTACCGAAACGCTATTCGCAAACCAGGTCAAGACGTGCGAGGACTTTACACTTTCATGACAATCAAAAGAATATATTTCTGAGTGAGGTTCGTTCAGTGCGTTGAGGTGTCATCGAAGTGATCGAACGCACTTTGTACGCTTATGCTGATGTTGCTGTTACACACAAACTGACAAGACTGGGTTTGTTTATGCGAAGCTCTCGACTTGATGTGTCGAGTACGTTCACCGAGATATAGCACATATTATGCCATAGATCTGTATTATTCAATTAAATGAGAAATTCTTCTATTTGCGATATTAATAATAAACTCTTAAAGATGACATTTCAAAGGGGACATTGCCGTAAACAATGAATTATCAGCTCCGACAGCAAACTGCCACCAATTCGCTCCGCCGAGGATCTCATTGGGACGCACCAACATCCTGGCATCGGGATTCGGGCACTGCGGTCACGAAGTGAAATATCGCCTCTTTAAGGCTCACTGCATGTCGGCATATGGAACCTGCAGGATGCTGCACCATACTTCTGTGCGTGGAGAAAATGCCTGAGAAGGTTGTTTCACCTCCCACGTACCATTCATTGCCACCTGCTGCCCGGCCCCTGTTGTGCATGAATTTTACCGTGATTACCTGATTCACCGGAGGTCAATGTATTTTATGTCTGCATGCTCCACTTCGGAGAACGCTATTGTCCAGCGCTGTTTTAAAGAAATCGTCCTTGGCAGCAGTTCTGCAGTGAGTGACTCGTTAACGATCAATGTGTGCCAAGTACAATCTTGATAGAGAGAACCTGCCCACCTCTCTCAAGAAACCGATTGCTGAGCCTAATCAAACAGCGTGATTTTATGCTTCTCAGAGAGGAGACTGCGTGGGGGTTTTAATTTAAGCTGTATTATCGAGCATCTGGCTACATGTTAACTTCTTAACTTGTATTAAAAATATTAAAATTTTAAATATAAACAACCCGCTTTCAGGACAAGGGTCGATAGTTAAAAAGCTGGGGCAGGAAAAAAAAAAAAAAAAAAAACAGAGGAAAAAAAGGTCATATTGACGAATGTGTGTGAAGCTTCAATTATTCTGAAAGCATAGACCAGTGCTTAGAGGCATCGATCAGATGACACAAAACATGTGTGAATACACATGTGTGTTGGGAAATGGATATCGATTTATGACTGACAGTCAAAAACTCTGCGAGGGATAAATTAAATACATATACAGACACATTGGAACCTTAAAGGGATGGGGAACTAAATTTTAAGTGATGTTCTATTGACTCATAGCACCAATTGATAGCATTCCGTGCCAAGAACACCATGCCTGGATGCAAGCGTAAGGAAATAATGCATTCCGAATATCGGGGTTAGCATTGCGCCTATGGGAGAATGGCTTCCATTGCGAAGTATAGGAGGCAAACGTCAGCTGATGGCTTGGTTTGGCTGATGGCTGATTGGTCCCGTTCCCCTCGTGAAGCTATCGATTTCAGCCAATCAGAGCAGATCATCTTTGCCATAAAAGGACATCTCTGTTGTTTACGAAACGAAAGCGCATGCGTGGTGCACTCTGGCTGACCTTTTTACTGTTTCAGGATGAGAAACATGGTAGGTGTCCTAGAAAATCGCTTGTTAAAATAAGAAAAATAGCGAAAAATATTTTTTGTTCACGCCTGACTGGTGGCAAAATGATTATTCTATCTATTTCCGAAAAGAAAACAAAAAGATATCAAGGGGTTTAGTCGCAGGACACGCTGATATGACGAGGCCCATTGTAAAAGATGGGGAACTCTGTGTTTCATCACAGCTCATGACGTCACGCCTAGTTAGCAATATATCTCCCGCGAAATCGTTAGCGATGATATTTCTTGTGTGGGCCAGGCATAGGAATCATTTTTGGTGCATCAAATAACGACTCAAAGTCCATTTTTAACCAGTTCTCCCTCCCTTTAACCTCTATACACATGGCTAAATTTCATCCAAACATTGTCAATATGAAATGGGGTCGTAATCATACATATTATTATAAATAAACTTCTTTTGTATGTTATGTTGTTTTATTCGGTTAATTAACTAATTATTATACCTGATCGACCCAAAATGGATAATTACTCTGCTAGAGATCCAAGCCTAATAACTCGGAACATCAAATATGCATAGAGCCCTGCTCTGAAATTAATAAAATATATTGTCTCGAGGTAATATACATATAATTATATGAAACCTATACATAATATTAATAATGTAGCCGTAATAATAGTACAACTAGTATAATGTTTCAGTGCCTATGTATACTATCGTATTGAAGCCAAGTAGTGTTAAGCGCTGAACTTACTGAGAATCCTTTCCTGCCGCATGCCAACATTGTAGCATTTCTGCAGACGGCATGCCCTGCAGTGAGCCCTTGTTTGGAAGCTCACCACGCATTTGCCATCGCACTTGGTTGAAAAATTCTGCAATCACAATAAAAACAACCGTAAAAAGACCGGCATTCATGATCAAAACGATTACCTTTGAAGCATGTCTCCTGAAAAAGGCTTTGCACGATTCGCATGTCGTCGCTCCAAAGTTGCAGCTGAAAGCTCGATCTCCACATATCAAACAGACTTTGTTCCTTGCGCGAGATCGCTGGGTGGCGTCAGCATTCCTTGTATCGGCGGCACCCATGTAAGTCTGGCAGTCTTCGATTGGCCATTCTTGTTCGTCCATATCTTCATGACACCGCCTTGTAATGAGAAAATAATCATCAAGTCACGAGATTGCAAAGCAGACGCTACTTTAGATTGACTCATGTTGCATCGATCGGAAAACAATGGCTACCAAGGAGCTACATTACCAAGAGAGACCTAATTATTCTTTCAATCAATGATCGGATCGGGCTGACAGTATCGATCGACCCAACAAGAAACAAACAGACCTGTCACGAGAAGCATGATATAAAATAACGGAGAGTACTTCCAGGGGTAAAAATAAATGCAAAACACATTAAAGAATGTAGACTAGATAAATTTTCAACATCCGGTTTCATAGATCCAACTTGAAAGAAAAGTTGACTCCATGCAAATCAATTCTTGTCTACGATAGCATAAAATAAATAGTTTCACACCATCACTAGAGAGTACGCTTCCTTCAATTAATACTGGGTAATGCTGGCATATATAGTAATGTAATGACCAAGTGCAAGTCCATTCTGAATGAGACGAGAAAGTCAGAGCAATTAAAGGAAGTGACAAAGGAAAATGGAAAGCTTTTTTTTGACGCTGAAAATCCTGCTTGTGTTAGAATTGGATGCAAGCAAAACTGCAAGAATTCAGCTGAGATGCATGCCACATAAAATTATAACATTACGTACAAGAGCTCACATTCTACTTTGAAAGTATGTGAATGCAGTTAAAACAACGGGAACATGACTCAATTTAACTATTCTCCTCTTGCGACAATCTGCCACCAGCTACTTCAAAGTTTCCTGTGTGATATTAATTAACTTAATTAGGCGCCTGTATGGGCTTCGGTTGTTGAATAGGGCCTGAGCTAAAACCATAGGTTTAAGTTTGAAAAATAAAACCATCCTTCCATCTTTCATTGAGAGTGACCGCAGCCATCGGAGTGGCCATCTGCGATATTGCTACAGCGTTTCAGGGGCACCGAATAGCACAGTGGGTTAAACCGCTGTCTGCAATCCTCATGCTACAGCGTTTCAGTCGCCATTGACGAGCAGGCGAATTTAATTTCGAGCCCTGCGCACAAAAAAATCCAAGAGCATTTCAACAAAAGTAATCATGACAATATTGACAATATATTGGGAATGGAAGATCACGCCGCATTACCAAACACAATATGGCCGGTTCGAGGCACCGTATGTTTTACCTGTGTTAATAATCTCATGCCACTTATTTGCACCATACCTGTAACCTTGGACAGCTACTTTTCTTGAGGACACTCTTAGGTCGCTGATATGACAGGTAACTGAATACTGTATAATGCTGGTGAAGCTACATAGAGAGGTGGTCATGAAAATAATGCGAAGAACATACATATTTAATTCGTATTAAATATTTTTTTTTAATCATAAGATGTGGTGATTATACAGCGAGTTTGGCATTAATTGCTGCGTTTTGTACCGACACTTATGGACGGTTCACCAAATACATGGAACTACGTGATTGAATGCGTAAAATAGTTCTAATTTCTTGGTCTAGGTGCCGACCAAATCCAGCTCCAATCTGGCTGCTTCCGCTGCGGAATTTTTTTTCAGGTTGTTACAGGAAGTCAGTGATAGCTTGAGGCAATGGTCACAGAATCCAAGTGGCAGGTAAGCCTATCGTGTTATGTATATGGCAACAGATACACTAAGAAAGGCCTATTTTGTGGCTCGATCGATCAAAGACAGACGAATGGAACTCCATGAATTGGAGATCCAAGGTGAAGGCAGTGTTCGTGAGGCACAGTTGGCGCATATACGCCGTCAACCTCGGACAAGAGTGAATTCAAATAAAGCTAGGAGACCCTGGATGTCAGATTTCAACCGTCATATTTGTGGATCATAGATAGACATATATTTCATATTTCCCAGAGAAAAACTTTGTTCGACAAAACACACAAAAGGAACACTTGCTGATCAAATGTGGAAAATTAAGGAGAATTTGTGGCTCCGCTCTAGAGTTCGCCCGAGCATGCTACAGATTAACAAAAGTCAATCAATATACTATTAGACTCAAGTATACACGAATACTAATACATGTAACTGTTGCAAACATGTTTGATGGGTGATTGGTTAAAAGAAGAACAACAGTGAAATTGCACGTGCGTGTACTGCATAGACAGGCAACGCAATAACAATTACATAGTAATCTTGTTTGCACAGGTGATGCCTCGGTTACATGCAGCGGTCAGTGAACTTTCGCGATATATCCAGAACGCATTTCGTCCTGCAACTGCGTTCGGAGCCAACAGATCCTGCATTGATGTGACAACTCAAAACCAGTGTCTTATAATTACCCCAATGGATGATGCGCTACGGAGATGGAACGATATTCTGTTAGCCCCATGGTGGAGTTAGTATACACTTGCTACTTATATTGGATGAGTCCACAACACGAATAAGGTGCAACTATGAACCAACCAAGAACCCTTTCAGAGCAAATGGGGCCTTCTCTTTCTTTGTTTGAATGAGGGCACAATGTCGCTTCAATTAACGGCTAAGACTTAGATCAGTTATGCAAGTACATAAAGCAGTCATACAGAAATAGAGACAATCATCCTGTGGATTTCAGAGGGTGTATATTTGTAATCGGGGTGTACATAACGTGATCAAAATAGCCATGCACGCAGCCGTTGTAAAGGCACAAAACAGACACATTAATTCCACAAGACGTAAAAAAAAGACGTAAGCAAGATGTAAACAAGATGTAAGCAAGACGTAAACAAGACGTAAGCAAGACGTAAACAAGACGTAAGCAAGACGTAAACAAGACGTAAGCAAGACGTAAGCAAGACGTAAACAAGACGTAAGCAAGACGTAAGCAAGACGTAAACAAGACGTAAGCAAGACGTAAACAAGACGTAAACAAGACGTATGCCAAGGGTTTCAGCGTGATCCTATTCTACACCATGTGCAATCAATGTGTCACGTGATGAGTACATGGTTGATAACTAGTTTCGTTGACACAACGACGGGAGGAAAGTGCTTTAACTCTAAGAGACAGGACTTGCTGGTTTTAGTTCCAACAGGACCATAAGCCAAATAGCTCGGACCATCCTCAATGTTAAAGTTTACCTGGAACTTCATTAAGGGCGCATGTGCGTTGTCATGGTTGCTGCTTAACGCCTGGTTACCTGGATACAGACAACACAGTGAACTAACCCGATAATACATTAAGATAATGTTTTTTGTTTTTGTTTTTTCTTTTACAAGATCTACGTCGTTGTCTCTCAGACAACTGAATTATGCAGCGATAACTGCATGGGTGTGATATAAACAACAACATGCCCTGTATTATAGTGTAGTTATAATTCCCTATATATGTGTATATATACCTGTGTACACTACCCACTACCCTAAAATGGCCAACTTCAATACATCCAGCATTCATGATGAATCAATTGGTCCTGATAAAATTACGTCATCCATTCGGTACTTCCTCCTTGTTCTTCATCATGCACAAAACGCATACTAAGTACAAAATGTACTAGTATATGGAAGAGTGTATGCATTGGTTTTATAACGCCAAGGTATGCTATGTCACGAATGAAAAACGGCAATACATGTACTCGGATCTGCAAGGCACTCGATTATTTCTCGATGAAACTGATTTAACTGAGTTGAATGGGCAATGGGTACTGTTTCCATGGTGACTCGGGCGTAACATGTATGGGCGGGGCACCGTTTCGTATCAATTAATATTGCTTCTTGGATGTCACAAGATCCACGCCCGGGTGATGCCATTCCGCTAATATAGCCTATACTGCCTGGGAACCAATCTTTGAAAAATACTGCCATGTGCCAATTGAGAAACACCCCATTGAATAGCGTGACTTATTGGCTGAACTATTCCCAAACCATTATCCAATGTGCACATTTTCGTTGCTCAGGGGCAAATTGTTCGAGAACTGTTTCTCCCATCCCTCATGTTCATTTTTACTCCTCTGTGATCTATAAATATATTATTGACTTCACGCTCAATAAATTCATTTCAATTTCAAATTGTGTCCTTGATCTGCGACTTTCCATTACTCTGCAAAATAATTGTACGCATATATATGAATAATAAAAGCAATTTACCAGTCCATTATCCAATAAGCCGCTGAATTTCCACGCTATACATGTAATCAGTGATTCACTCAATTTTTATTAAACAAAATCTGACTGAGGGATCAGGAACAATTAACAGTGCCGAAAAGGGCCCTGCTAAATACTCTTGCAATTACCCTCACCGTTTCATGTGGAATCTGAACAACTGCAGCACATTTGATAGTCACGTGACTCATATCAAGTATGAACTGACCTATACAGTTACGAATCCACTTAGAATGACACATTACACTTAAACATTATGCCACAAAATCTCATAAATCCTGGATCTACGAGTTAACTCAGTACAAACATGAAACAGTGTTTAAGGAAGTGAAAAAGTTCAATGTCAGGCACTTGATTTGGTTTCATTTTGACTCATAAAAAGATGATTGTTTTCCTTTTTTCGTCGTGTGAAATTTGTCTTGTGAATACTAGTATGTTAGCCAAGTTACGTGAATTCCCGGTCCCGCATGGTTACGTAATCAATATAGCAACCATCTTTTGCGCTTAAGTATATAATTATGCATGTGTATTCCCCCATGTCATGCTACTGATGTTATACCATAGGGAAGAATAAATTATGCTTATACTTTCCTACCTGCATGTACCTTTGAATGCCTCAATCAATTATCCGCAAACTGCGTAGCAACTCGTTATAATAATAATTATAGTCGTAGTCTAGCGGTCGCTTGGCGCATTGAAAGTGATGGAAAATTGTGCAAATGGGGCCTGAGAAGAGCCGGCTGGGTCAGGTGTATCATATATATGTATATATATATATGAAAATAGGTTACGAGAACATAATATATGATTGATACGAAAGATAAGAGAGATAAGAAAAGCAATACACTAACGAATGAGACATGTGATAAGGAATTACGAGTGAAAATGCTAATCAGTTGAAGTGAAAAAAAAAAAAATGCGGAGGTACTCACTTAAAATAAATAATGATGATAACGATACAAACATTACAATGTAATAACAAAATGGCCCCGAGCGGTCACATGCGGTGATACTACGTTAATAGCATTAGAAGTAATTACCAGTAATACTATATACATCGAAATAATCCTTAATTGCTACAAAATTACATATAGTATTACCACGCAATACCACGTGATATCTGGGGATCTCGTTGTAATATCCATGATAAAAACGACACTTGCTAATTGAGTTTCATCTCATGGTGAGCGTCGGCAGAGGAAGGGGCATTGACCTCTGGCTTCCATAACAAGAGAGGGATTTCTTCTTTGTTACGTAAGGGCTAATGTCGTGGCAGAGCGATCGCATCATGTAACGAGCGCAATACGGCACCACTACAAGTAATTAATTAATTAATTAACTCTTAATATACAAAACCTCGTGCTGATTCATGGGGTTAGCGGATGGAAGGCTGTGGGGCTTCAGCGACGAATGGGGTAAAGTATATTATGAGGAATATACTAGTAATAAGAGCATTAGCACAATCGTGTTGTGATATTTAGTAGACCCCTATGTACTAAAGTCAACGTTCAGTCAGTTGAACGTGCCTTGAAATTTGAATGGCACAGCAATTCAGCTGCTCGACATTTCGGGCGTGAAAGGATATTATTTAACGAGTACATACGAGTATAGATAAAGTGCAAAACCATTAAACCTTACGGTATAAAGAAGCGAGGTTTTCTTAAACGCCCAGACATGAGCCGGGTGCTAAAAATCGATGACTAACTCACCTGAGAGGCACCATGTTAAGCTGATACAGGTATTAGCCATGTAGATGACCAACACACGTTTCTTGCCTTGCTGAAAGCAGGTGACAGCGAATGCACGTGGCTCACACGCGGCCTCAGGGAGGCGTAATGACTGGTGTTACAGGTACATGCAGCGCGTGTTATTGTATATCATTATGATGTCATCAAGGTTATAATAATGCTCATTTCGAGGAGGCATTAGGACAGGTTTTGTGGTGAGCTACAGTTTTGTTGTTCTGATTATCTATATTAGGCACATATTGGGCACATATCGGCATGATTTGATATATATATAGCAGAAGTTGGCCCTTCTTATAACGGTATCACCAGTATGATGATAATAATAAAAGAGAAAAAAAAACACTTCAACACACTTACGAAGCACACACTATCCTTTCAACCCAATTGCCCCTGTTTTAACCCACATCCTTAAATGTCCCTGCTGGCTATCAAATAGGCCTATTTAGCTTATTTTTTTTTTCTAAGTGGGACTTTCTAAATGTCATTACGTTTCCCAGAACAGCCATGCATGCATAATACGATTTAATATAGGTCTAGCAGCATTCCAACTGGGATATACATGAATGTTTATATACATAACGTTATTTAGTATCAACATGTACAGGTCTATACCGCTTTAAACTTACCTAAGTTTATATAATTCAAACCAGTTCTATCAGTCTCGATCTGGTGTCGAGTGTTTTTTTATATAACAGCTAAGCGTACACGCGTGTCACTGACTCGTGTCATATTTAGTACGCAATGCAGGGCCTACACACTGCACAGTCCATTGACCTATATCTCAGTAATTTTTCCTTCTCAATCGAGTATGCAACCATGCATGTGTATGAAATGTATCCCTGCGATAACCGCGGAGGTCACTGAACTAAGAGACGAACGAGGTCAAGTTCAATCCTGAATAGCACGGCTGCCCTGGCAACCGACCAAGGAAAATGTCGCTACCACCACTCACCTGTGTGACGTAGGAGGAGCGCACCTTATCCCAACGTTTAAAGCGTCCTCACTGCAGCGAACAGAAGAAATAAACAGCACGACACAGCGCCCAGCAATATATGTATGCGTCGAGTGGTTGAGAAAACGTCACGGTAACAGATCTGCCAGTGAAACAAGCAACCGGGTTTGACCGTTTTTTGCAATGGCCTGCATCGAGCAGATTTTCATCGATTGGCAAGACTCTGTTAGCGTGCGGCATGATTGGTTTTTGTAGTTTTAGTATTTCTGTTGGTGATTTTTTGTTGTTGTTCATCTTCCAATTTCGGTGTTGTTGGAGGAAGGGTGAAATGCACAATATTTTAAATAGATGGAATATTTATGAAAAGTCGATTGCAATTCTACGCGAATGATCGAACCCGCGGAATTCCGGGTTCCGGATCCGACTCCCCGGAATCCGGACTTTTTCCCGGAGTTTCGGTTCCGATGAAAATTGTCCAAGGTGCCGCAACTCGCCGCCGAAATTTGTGGTTAAAAAAAAAAAAAAAAAAAAAATGGATTTTACGCGTTATAAAATAAATTATTATTATTACTATTACGCAACATGGTTAACGACTGATACGGGCGCTGTGACAATTAAACACTCGGGAGTGCAAGCGTTATCTGGCTCTCAATTGCAATCAGCCAATCAGGGTGGGGTAGGTCCAGTAAGCAGGCAGTTCGGAGGCCAAGATGTTCTCAACTATGTGACACATAAGGCCAAGAGAGCGCTTTGAGCTAGTGGATCTCAGACTCGGCCTGTGATCTCGAGCAGGGTTCACCATGCCGCGGAGGATATAAGGTCCGGCTTGGACGTTACCCTCCATTAGTACGTTCTTCGGTTCTTTGAGTCCCACAGTATGACGCAACCCACCCCATCAGAGGAAGCCCCGCCACCTACTAAGCTTGCCCACTCAGAGCAAGCCTGTGATTCGTTCAATGAATGTACTACTGATGAAGGGTCCGGCCTGCTCCATTGCCACAGAGCTGAGGGCATTTCTCCGGGAGCCCCGCTCAGACAAGAGCAGCGACCCTCTTCTGTGGTGGGGCACCAATGCCAACAGGTTCCCGGGGCTATAGCTCGGTAGTACGTCGTTACCTATATGCACTCCACCCAGCAGCGTCGACCGCGAGAGAACCTATTCCGTTGCTGGCAGCGTGGCGGATGGCAAAAGATCCCGCCTTAACCGCTAAGGTGGAATTGCTTGCCGGAACTTCCGTTCCAGATTCCGGCAAATTTTAAATTTCGTGCATCCCTATAATTTATATTGTATAACCATGCTATATCGCATGGTATGAATGTGAGATTATGTGACTATGGTCATAATTACTTGGAACTTGACCGAACCTATATAATTATGGGAATCAGACGGTTTCAATTACTTTGATGGCGGTCTTTGCTCTTAGCTGACCACTAAGAGCAAACACCGCCATCAAAGTAATTACACAGAAGACTATACTAGCCGACAGAAGCCCTGATTATCCGGCGATCGCCGCCACGTCCACAATTTCCAGACGTCCGCATTATCGTTGACGCCAGAAGTCGCAAGTTCGCAGGAACCTTCGATTCATCATTCTTACGCACCACGATTTTCACCTCGCCCCGACTGTCCAGAAGCCCTGATCATCCAGGCTGCGAACGTCCGAACACTGCCTCACTCCCCCGATGCTTTGATATCCCTGGAGCCCAAAAGGCCCCGACACAAGATCCGTCACGTAATCGGTTCGGTCAAAAGTGTGGAGTCCCGCTTACTTTGTTGTAGACACCGTATACTCAAAACCCTGCACTGGACTCAATGAGTGGAGTAGCTGGAATCCAGAGACCGACGCCACCTCACAATCCGCATGCAATCATCCACCACACATGAAGCCACAACGACACTTCATTAGCACCCCCGACATCGATACCATAGCTCGACCTCGATATCACCGGTCATCATTGACGCCGAATTTCGATGCTGTATTGCTGATCGTTTCCATTAATATGCTTTCTCTTTTGTTCACTTTAAACTTTTCCCTTTGTCATATCTTAAAGAACTTGTGACTCCGATTTTCATGTCAATTTTACCGGGATATTTTGCTATTTTACGATTCGTGGTATAATTATGGAGAGATGTTGCCTGACACAGCGGTCAAAGCAGAACAACGAGTGAAATCGAGCCTATTTTGTGCACGAATTTAGCCATATAAAATATCGTCTGCTGAAAAAGCACTGGCCAAGCCCCGCCCCGGAAGTGACGTAGATGTAGGAACCCAAACTGAATCGAGCGTCACGGAGCATTTTCGGCTATTCACACACATTTTTATCGAGTTATCAGCATGCCTTACCGGTGTGAGGTGGAAGGTTTCAGCAGTGTTTCTACGGATGGAGTTTGGCTATACTTTTGGCCGAGAGATGAGGCTCAGGCCAAGTTATGGGACCGATTTGTACGATCTTATCGATTGGAGAGGAGGTAACGCCAGGCAGAGTGTCGTCTGCTAGTTACATTTCGAAGATAAATGGTTCGACCCTTCACAGTTGATGCAAAGGCAACTGGGTTTCAGAAAAAGGTGAGTGACTCATTGGCATGGAGTGATTGACTGGTGTCAGTTATTGTAGTAATTAATTATTGATAGTCACAAACTGCACGACGAAGGTCAAGGTGTTATGATCGATCGACGTACATTATGATTTTGATTCTCATTATGATTATTGACAGTAACTGTTGAGTTATTCGGCCACTGTGATCTGTGAGAATGAGATTTTGACGCCGTAGTATTGTAATATAATTGAAAGTTGATGGTATTATTAGATTTGGAAATAAATAA
>KB308566.1:78294-148814 GCA_000328365.1 Capitella teleta | reverse complement strand
CTTATACCAACCCACCGAGTCAATAAATAGTAGGTTTGTGATATACGAAGAGTGCCTTGTAATTAAGCGAAAATGAGTGAAGTGGACTATGATTTTAATTGATCATTCTTGTTGCTCAGTTGGTAGGCATCTCATCAATAGACATCACAACGGCTGTCTTTTTTTAATACTTTTTTTTTTATAGAATTTGAAGGAAATTAGGAAAACAAATTTCTGAAGAAAATTTCCTGTCACTCGGTTTATTAATTAATTAATTAATTAATCTTTTCTTTTGTCTGTGTACACTTTTTGGTCAACCGTTTTTGCGTAACTAACAATGTGTCATAGTTCTTTTTTTTCCACACGTTGGTAATACAATGTATTTTTGCGCTATCTAATAATAATTTTCAATCATGTCTTTCAAAGTCAAGGTCATAATGACAATTTTAAGAAATCTAGAAAACTCTGAAGTATAAAATTATGTATTAACGAAAGAAAGAAAGAAACAACAACAACCGGAAGGTGACCAAGGAACAAAAGAAATATATGGGAGTTTTTTTCATTAATTAATTTATTTTTCCTAGAGAGAGAAACGCCCATTTAACAGCAAAAGAAAAGTCTTATTTTTTTCAACCAATATATTCAAAGAGCAAATAATAATAGATGTAAATTATGCTGTTTGTACAGTTGTGCATGTGTAGTACCATAGACCTCTGACATACTATGACATACAACAAACTCGCGGGATACCAGCGTACCCTGTAACACCATCAATCACGCTCTCAAAGCTCAGGAAAAAATGCATCCACCAATGATAATGAAGACAGTACCCTCTCGTGATTCCTTAAAAGACACCTACATTTACAGTACTATAGATAAGTAACAGGTACAGGAATGTCAGAAAAAATAATAATAATCACAAGGAAAAAGAAGAAAACTGAAAAATCTCTGAGCACTCTTTTTATCCATGTGAGTGTGAATAATGCTGTGTTTTGAATAGCACAAAAGATGAAATGTTAATTTTAAGACCTCTTCACACCAGACTGGATTCAGTCTTGAGATTCGTGCTTTCCACCAATGTGGTTTTCTGAAGGTGTCTGCCACCTCCTCCCATCTTCTCCTCTTCCTCCTCCTCATCCTCCGAAGAGCTTACGGCAAGAACAGCAGATTTTTGCAGACGGTCGTACGGTTTAAGACAAGGAATGGCAAAGAGCATGATGCCCGATAGGAACATGATGCCACCAAAGATGAAAAAGGTTGTGTCGAAACTCCCAGTCAGATCAGTCAGGTAGCCTGCGAAGGAAATAAATTCATGTCATCAATACGACTATCACAAAACATAAAGAGAGCATGCGTAAACAATTCCAAGAAACGGAGACCAACAAAAGGTCTGCATTTCTCAAGATCTTCTTCATGAAAGTTCATTTGAGTACAGTCGACCCTCATTAATCCGACCATGTTAGTTCCCAGTGATTTGGATTTGGGATTAATAAGGGAGTCGGGTTAACAAATTCGTCTCACCAGCGGTCCTTATGGGTTCAACCACGAAAATCAAAACATTTTCCAATGTTAATTAAGTAAGGTGAAGTAAAATACATTTAATATGATTAGATAGTGAGGTTTTTAAAGACATATTATCATAATAATTGAATTATATAGAAGCAATAAAGATATTTTTTGACACATTAATTAGAAAGTAGCTTGGCATCGGGCCCGGCCCCCATGAAAGCATGTCGTCTTTAACATAAATGCTTTGAAAGTTTAAATATAACAGAAACAGACCTTTTCTTCTGGACAATAACCTTTGAACAATCGCAATTTCTGTAGTTTAAACACCAAAGAATGATGCCGAAATGGCTGATTATCAAGGAAAGCTCTATTTTTGTCACCAAAAATTGAAGTCAGTCGGAAATTAAAGAGGACCTCTGATTGTATTGAGCTAGTAACGAATGATAGAGTATGCATCCCAAAAGACAAATACGCCTTTTGACTGACATATTTTTAGACAACACACTTGCTGTGGTCTAATTCCTAGATACATCGATTCGCATTGTGACAGATCTGTTCCCGAGCATCGAGTTGGATTATCAAGGGAGTGGGATTAATAAAACTCTGATTAATGAGGGTCGATTTTATAATGAATGCAATTCGCACACTCAAGTGGTCTGAAGTAATCTCTGTGGTGAAACGGAGAGGTGTACGAACCACTGATTGTTATAAGATATTCAATTAATAACCAAAAATAATTGCAAGCCACTTGCGTTGAATACTCAAGAATCAAGTAGATGTGAAGACCTTTCGTTTTTGGGATAGAAAAAAAGATACCAAACTTACCAAGTACATGTAGTAAATCATATATAAGTAGCATTAGAGATTAGAGCAGTACGCACCATGAAAGATTAAATCACAAATTTATACGCATCATGCAAAGGTGTCATTTCTGTGAAATAATCCCAAGAGGAATACAGACACAATCCAGGAACCCAAAACTTGTACTAGCGGAAGAGTTCAAGTACGAAGATGATAGTTCATTGACCTCACAAAGAGTTTGCTAAGAGCGTCTGAGGGGTGAGCTTACCTGCGAGAGGAGGTCCAACCAGATTGGCTAAGCCCTCAGCCAAGGAGACCATCCCAAACGCATTGGTCAAGCGCTCCATGTCCAGTAACTCCACCAGGATGATGGTAGTCATAGCGTAGTTGGCACTGATGAAGAATCCATAGAGAGCTGAGTATGTCGCCAGGGCTTCAAAGGTGAGTAGGAAAGGCACAGCCATTGTACAGGCGCCTGCAAATGCTGTCATGATGTTGTAGAATACCAGGCTATTGACCCTCGGCTGGTCACCCATCAGACCAGCAAAGATCTGACCGATTGTGCTGGTGATGCCAATGATTGAGACGAGGAAGGAAGATCGCACCTCAGGGATGCCGAGGGGAATTGCTCTGTCCACCATGTACATGTATGGGATATCATAGGTCAGGCTGAGCATCAGGCTGTGCACGCAGAAGTATTTGAATATCACACTTTTAAAGATGCTCAGATCTAACATGGTGTGAAGCATTTTCTTGGCAGCTCCCCCTGTGCACAGTGCTGAGCACCCCTCTCGCTCTTCGTGAGCAATCGGCTTACTCTGGCTCATGAGAAAGACGTCGGGACAGCTGGTGGCTCTCACTGGGAAGCGATTACTACTGGGTGCCGTGCGCAATAGGCTGCCTCGGTAGAAAATATCCTGGCGGTACATGGGGTACTGATCAGGTAGTTGTACTACTTTGCCCTGAATTTTTTTCTTTGCAGGTAGGCACTGATCAGAAGGGCTCATATCGGAAGAGACAGCAACATTGCGGTCACTGCCGACTGCAAAGTGAGTTCGGTTATTTTTATAGTTCTGCAGGAATTGTTTGATGAGCTCAGGAGAATGCACTTTGTTCTGCAGGTAGGTTGGCAACTGCACCAGCGAGTAGGTCACATGGAGGTCCTCCTCTGGCTCACGTTGAAGCAGGGCTCGCTTCTTGTCGTCACTGTTATGTATAGGACTTTCGTTGACGCTCTCTGTGCTGGTGCGGGAGCTGAAGCGCTCTTTCGACTTCTGCTTGTGTCGTGCCCAGAGCACCTTCTGTGGAATGAGTGGTCTGAAAAGAGCTCCACACACCACTATGTTTAGCATGAACGATCCAAGGATGAGAAAAGTGCCGTGCCAAGCATACTCCTCGATCAGACACTCAATCAAGGGAGAGAGAATAAAAGTGCCAATGCCATTGCCAGCGACAGCAAGACCTGCATGGAAAAAAAGTTTACGATTATATGACAAAAAAGTATGACTTACCAGTGGCAAAAGCTCTGCGCTTCTCAAAGTAAAAAGCAACGATTATAAGAGACGGCACATAGACAAGGGCAAGACCAAAACCAGCAATGATGCCGAATGTGAAGCACAGGAGGTTGATGTCTCGTACAAAAGAACTTGCGATGAACCCAATCCCAGCAATGAGACCACCAGCCTGTAAAGCAAAAAATTATTTAAAAAAAACATGAGTAAATATGATTAGACGTACCATGGTGACTTTGCGGCATCCATATTTGTTGGTCAGCGCACTGGCCACAGGGCCAGTGATTAACGGCACAGAGATGAAGATAGCTCCGACAAGGGCAGTCCTACTCCTTGACTCATCAAAGTACCTCAGAAGCTCCACATAAATCACTCCATATGAATACGCACATCCGTCAGCGATGAAATTGACAAAGAATGAAGCGAGCACAATCACCCAACCGTAGCCTCCATCTGGGGGAGATGGTAGCGAGAGCGAAGACCCGCTCCACGTAGACTCATCAGATGACGTTGACAAAGAAGATGAAGCGTGTCGGCTTTTAGAGATGAGCTTGCGTTCCTTGCTATTATTGCTATGGGAATCACCAAATCCTGAGTCTTGTTCACATAACGGCATATTAATGAGTTACTACTAAAGAATTCCGCGATGTAAATCCTAAACACAGACGAGAGAAACAGTTTACTCCTGGGTCTGCTCAAGTAAAGAATATTGTTGCTGGGGTTGTTCAGCAGGGATTCGTCTCCGTAGCATTCTTTCCACTTCTTTGGAGTAAACCTGTGGAAGAAGACAACGCAATTGAGTTTTAGAAGCAGCAATGCCGGCAGCGGAGTTCATGCCACTCACATCATCACCACCTCACTTTGAAGCTAGATTAATCGAAGGACAGACTTTGGTCTCGCCGCACAATAAGGCGCTTTGAACAGCTGACTGATAAGGATAAAAGACGGTTCTCTGGATCAATCACGGTGCATTATGATAAGAGCATGAGACAAAATGTACCCAGCACAAGGACAAAACATGTCTAGCTTCTTCGGATCACATGAAGCACGTGAAAGTGACATTCAAGCTAGTTCAGCAATAGCACTCTTCCTCATTGAACCAAAGGAGATTGAAATCAACTTTAAATCTAGGCCAACATATAAAAGTGATTGTGTGATTGTGTATATGCTAGTCATAGGTCAAAGGTCAGATCTGTACGTGGTCACATGTGGTGCTCTACTTCTGAACAAAGGTCCTGGAGTCAGTGACCTGAAAAGAGGCAAATCGACACCACATGGGTTATGGAAAAGAGTTTCAATTAATTATTAACAGCATATTTATTGATTAGATCATTTAAATTCAGACCCTGAATTGAAATTGTACTGAAGTACAAAGCAAAACTCATTAATGAAAAAATCACAGCCGATTATTAATCAATAATAATGTTCAAATATACTTTCATTACTCCCACTGATATTCTCGCAACATATGATTAAATACATTTAAGTCAGTAGAGAGTACAGAGGCTACAAAAAGGCAGATTGCTCACTGAATGCAGTGAATAGAGGATGAATTGAGATGCTGGACACTGATCATGTATTGACAACTGCATCACACAGAGACGGCCACATCGTGCTTTCAAACATCGTGAACAACGATGTTAAATGGAATAAAGGGTACGCCCCACCTGAAATAAACGAAAATAGGCCTAACCCACATGTCTACAATGAAATTCCTAAGCACACATTCTACGATCAATAGTCGAGAGAGCAATTTTTCAGGGAGCACAATTGAAATTATTCTATGGTGAGAAATAATATCTACAAACGGTATTCATTAAATACATTATACAGTACAGTATGATCAATCGCCTGCATTTCAGAAGAACCGAGGATATAGGCCCCTACATGTAATTACATGTACTAGTATATATGCATACATATGAAATACTAGTAGTATGAACAATGAATGAGGATTTAGGGTGTTAAGAGACTTATGTGTTTATCAAGCATGCATTTATTCATTTTTTAGAAGTGCAAACAATGCAGTCTATTTACGGTACAAAGTGTACATTACTGTACAATATGTGATACAAGGCCATACAAGCACACCAACCAGTTTAAAGCGCATTTGAAGCGACTTAAATTACAAAGTAGGCCAACAAAATGATGGCTGAAAATAGCTCCATTTTGGGCAACAATATAATACGTGACAAGAGGTGCATCATGCTAATATAATTGGACTCACTTCAAAGCCTCCTTCATAAACGTGTTAATTTAATAATGATAATTAATTGAATTTAACAAACATGGCACTTATAATATTTGTTTACAGATAAATATAATACTTGTGAATAGGGTTGAGGAATAGTATATAAATTAATACTAATATCATGAACATTGTGTTAAACTTAAAACAGGTTAATTGACCTTACTTATTATCAGCCTTTGGTTCAATTAATGATTAATCACTTAATTTGGCCCTGGACATATTGCATATAGCAGTGCATCTATTTAGAATTTGGAATTTGGAAGGTCAACCACATCTGACGAAATAATTATGCGTTCAAACTCTAATACACAGAGTGGGCCAAAAGTAGTCTATCCACTCCATGTTAAAAACAACTCTAAAATTTGCTAAAATGTTTCAATTATTCAAAAAAATGATATGGCTTGACTGTTATTCTGCACCCGTTTATGCAAAGAAATCAAGAGCAAAAAGTCAATTTTGAATGAGGGAGGAATATTCAAATGCGAGTGGTGAGTGATCGCGAAGAGAGCAAAATCAGATGAGCCACTGAACGAGCATTAAGGAATGTCATCTCTTGTATGGCGCTTCAATGCAAACTCTCCGCTTTGTTTTGATTTTAGGAGATAAACATTAGTGCTACTGTCGCAACAATAGCACTCTCAAACAAAACAATACTACAAGAGTGATGCCTTATTTATGCATTCAATGAAGCTCATCCATGGTCCAGGGCCCTGTTTGCCACCAAAAGTGGAAAATTGGCGGAATGATGAGTGCACTATTAATTGAAATAAATCGACATAAATGTTGATGAAATTGGAATAGAAATGATAGGAATGGCAGCATGGCATAACTAACCATACCAAGTATTAATTTCTCTTATCTTGGTGTGATTTTTACACTGGGATGTGTTATATAATGTTCACTTTCTCAGAAATGCATAGCACCATTGAAAAGCAATCAAATCTTTAACATGGAGTAGATAGACTACTTTTGGCCCACTCTGTATAAACAAGGAAGAGGATTCGAAGAAGGAGTCTGGAGAGCATTTATGAATTCTATTCACCATTGATCAGATTCTAAAGTTTTAATCGTACATGTATTTCCAATAAATAGCAAAATCGATATCACAATCACAGCTTCTTATAATTATGTTCATGCATACCGTAACTTTATTACTGACCACTTTTGGAATAAATTACGAACCGCAGAATATCCTAATATTCTTCTTACCATTACGCATGAAATGACTCAGATTTCATAATTCATGATAAGATTCCAGATCAGAGCTTTATCAGCTTACTCTTTATCATTTTCAAGTTGAACAGGCAAAACATTGCTCATAAAATAACATAAAATTTGTTAAATGATAAAATCCCTAATACGCATCTCAATATCACCATGCATAATTTGATTAAATTGCCAAGAGGCAGCATAATTAATGAATAAACCAAATGGGAGTGCAACTGAGGAATGGAAATTTATCATGCTTTCAACAATAAACATCAGAGCTTTGCTCATCTAGCATTCCAACATTCAGGGTACATAAAATGTGAATTGGAGACAGCACTGAGTGAGGTGCTCTGAGTCTCAATCCCTTCGCTTAAAACGTTTATCATGTGAAAAAAAACTGAGTTAATCAATTTTGGTTGGAATAAGATTTTTTAATTTAGAATAATTTATAATATCCATGGTATTAAATCAATAATCAAACTGAATCAATGGTTCAGTCATTATTGATCCCCAGAATACATGAAAAATTTCTGACTTAACTCTGTCATTCAATTTCGTTCATTAGGAAGCATTATTACATAATTGAATCTATCATTTTGTGCACACACTAGAATTCCATGCATCTCTATTGTAAGATGCGAATACTCGGCAAAAAACGTCTCAAGTATTAATTAATCAATGAGTCGATTAGGTAACTCTGTTTGAGGCAATTCCGAATTATTGTTCTGATTGTCAGTACACCCACAAAGGAAGCTCAATAGTTGTACACTATTAAGTTATACATTTTGAGTGATCTTTGTGAAAAGGGTAAATTATGTGACCTCAGATTCCTTGGCATCAGTAGGAACTTGGCAGTTCATACTGGAATGATGCCAAGACAGTTTGACTTAGATTCAACCAATATGAACTACAAGGTATACACATCCAAAGTACACACTTGATTCGATTCAGCATTAATAAAAGTTATTCCTCACCCTGTATTAATGGCTAAAAGTCAGGCTTACTAGTAATAAAAATGCTATTTTCGCATTCCAAACATGACAAGAATTTTTAGCAGAGGCATTGAAAGCACAGATCAAATGAGTGTCAAGTGACCTGGATCATAAATGAGAGTGTATATCCACGCCAACCTGACAGGTCTGAAAAGCTTTACCGACTGTGTGTAAACTAGAGGCCTGGATAACCCAGACAAACAGAGAAGTGAAATCACCAGCCAAATATAAAAATGAAAATAATCTCAAACTTGTGACTTGCTTGATAAAACAGAAATCAAATATTAAGAATTATCAAGAACAGGTAAATGAGAAGGAAAAATTGTCACCATGAAGCACCAGGTCAACCAAAATGACTGATGGCTAAACCTTCGGCGAACATTGACAGCACTCTGGATGACCAATAATTCCTCAATTATTCTCTTAGAGCCCAATAATTCCTCAACGATTCCTCTCTTGACTTCATCAAGTGCAATAATAAAATGGTGACTTGCAGTGTAGCCTTAATTAAACACACTTTCAGACAGAGATTTACTTGACGAGAGAAAGTTTCTTCAACAAACAAGTTTTATTGAGTACAAAATATACCGTATTTGGGCTAACATAAATTTGCTGTTTACTCGCTTTCATGGTGACAGTTATCGATATTTTTAAGAAATTTGACCTTTGAAAACAATACCTCAGACCAGCAGCTCTGCATGATGAATCTGAATAAACAATCTGTGTAATGGCCAACTATAGGGTACATATAGGGCTAGCACAGATTCTCGGGCGAGGTCTGTATACCCAAAGGGCTCGCTGTAGTATGTCAGCTAATAAAGGACAAATTCAAGGATAGGAAATCAAGAACACTGCTAAAGTAAAGTTCCTAGGATCAACAGTCACATCCCAAGTAGACAGTATGACTGAGATCAAGGCAAGGCTAGCCATAGCAAGAACATCAGCTACCAAGATTGACAGGATCTGGAATGCCACAGAGCTCAGCATATGCATGAAGAAGAAACTCACCTAGAGCCTCATCTGGACGATAGCCACCTACGGGTGTAAATTATGGAAAGTCTGGTAACGGCAACAATCAAAGGAGAACCTCCAGGGAAGAGCAGAAGGGGACGGAGAATATCGTGGCCCGACAACATCTAGGAATGGACACAAGGAGGACTTCAAGTAGCAGCAGAAGCCTACGGTCCAACTCAGGACTACGGCCAATGAGTAATAAGTGCGTGAGCACAATACATGGAAGAATGCATGATCAGGGAAGCTGTGACCTGGTCATGACTAGACTAGAGTTTGACAAGGTCACAGGTCACAGTCACAGCATCAAAGTTCATGTCTCTGTGCCAGACATTCACATAGTGACATACCGGAATATACTGCAACAGAACAGGAAAATATATGCGCCGCATGAAACTTTCGCTATATTCAGTCACCATCAACCATGAACAGCAGATGCACGCAAAATATTTCTGATAGGGTGATCTTATATTATGATCCTACACTTGACCGGCCTGAGCCATAAAACCGCAAAAAAATGCAGTCTGCAGAAATTTCCTATTCTGCAGTACTCATCACGCATGGAACTGACAATTAAACTACAAAACTGACAACATGTCAGAATCCTTGCTCACTGACGGAATCACTGACTGAAATAGACCCAGGGTCACAACACTAGGAATATCTTGTGTTCAATCATTCTTTCTCAATCACTGTGTAACAGTGACTCTGTCCGTGACTAGTGTGAGTTTACGGTCACCAGTCACTCACTGTTTACTGTCACTTAGCCCTATTCTATGGCTGATCCTGATCGCCAGTTGATCCGCCGGACTGTGTCAGGCCCGTGAGTTGCTCACCAGTCTGACCTAAGCTCACTGCTCAATGACAGTCAGCTGGTCAGCAGTGAGTCAGCTCAGAGTAGCCTGAAAAGTAATCCAATTTATGTTCCTTTGTTGTTTCCAAATGGGGTAGTGTAGCGAGTGAATCATGTTTCACAGGACAAGGCTAGCCTTATGACCACTGTAACTACTAATAATGCTGATGACACCACTGACATTGCAGGTTAATTAGAGTGCATCACTGCATGAGAGTCCGACTGAGAGTGAGACTCAATCACTGTGACTGAAGTCACTCTGTATTATCATTATGTCATATAGCTATGTGCACAGCGCGCCGCGCTTAAGCGATCGCCCCGTCGCTGAGCCTTGGACCCGACTTTTCGCGTTTTTCAGCGCTGCGCCGTCGATGGGTGTAATAAATTAAAGTTTTCGGACATTTATAATCGGATTTAAGCAAAAGTAAAGCGAGGTTTTTGAAGTAAATTGGACGCCCTTTCAGATGAGCATAAAATTATTAGGATCAAACAACGTTTTCTATGGTTTCCGATCGATTGAAAACCGCCGAAATTTTGCTCGCCGAATTATGACCTATACTTTTTTTTGTTAACCGGTCCGCGTCTGTCCGCACTACCAGTGGTAGATAATTATATCAACTAACTCTGTGCGAAATTTCAAGGCTCAATTCCGTTGACCCCCGTTGACCCAGCCGTTTTAGTGCAAAATATATAATATATTAAATTATTATTATAATAATATTAAATATATCATTGAATAAGAGCATACCTGAGCCACAAATGTGCGTTGGTATAAATGCACTTCCATTACATTAAATAAATCACATGATCAATTATTGTCTATAGTCTACCTATAGACTAATAGAGCAAACACTAATCATACAGTTAGTGAGTTACCATCAGACCATTATGATAGGTCTATCGGTACCATAGCGGTGCATCGGTCCCACCGTCCTGATTGAATATTTATAATAAACAGGAAAAGCGAACAATCAAATGCGATATCCTCACCTCATTCTGGTGTGGGGTATGCTAGAAAACCATGATACCGCAAAATATGAAGAAGTAGGAGAAGTATTCTTGATTATCAGTTCCAATCGGTAGGACAAAGCAGCAGACAGCGGTTGCGATTTGACAGAACAGCTGAGAGTGTTTGTCAACAGCCTCGTTTTGATAGACTCATATGAACGCGGGGCAGTAGCACAGCGTTTAATAAGCGAATTCGGTTAGGCACCAATAATGAAAGCGTTTAGTTAATCTGAACTTAATGCGTAAATCCGCGATAGATTTACTGTCGACTATGGAGATGTACATTATAAGCGATATTACTAGTATTCAACAGTTCAAGCACACAAGTCAGCATGTCACCGTACACCACCCATAACGCACGTTCACTAAACATACATGGTAAACAATGAGAAATGCCATCTTCATATCACAGTGAATCCCAGCGATTTTCATGCTTATTTATGTTTCGAAAACCGCAGTACATGAAAAAGAATCACTGTTTCGTGAAGTTTTAAACGCTGTGAAGGCTTAGGTCTATTCTAAGCCTGCGTTGCCCGCGACTGCTTATCAAAAAATATTAAAGGGATGGGGAACTAAATTTTAAGTGATGTTCTATTGACTCATAGCACCAATTGATAGCATTCCGTGCCAAGAACACCCTGCCTGGATGCAAGCGTAAGGAAATAATGCATTCCGAATATCGGGGTTAGCATTGCGCCTATGGGAGAATGGCTTCCATTGCGAAGTATAGGAGGCAAACGTCAGCTGATGGCTTGGTTTGGCTGATGGCTGATTGGTCCCGTTCCCCTCGTGAAGCTATCGATTTCAGCCAATCAGAGCAGAGCATCTTCGCCAGAAAAGGACATCTTTGTTGTTTACAAAACGAAAGCGCATGCGTGGTGCACTCTGGCTGACCTTTTACTGTTTCAGGATGAGAAACGTGGTAGGTGTCCTAGAAAATCGCTTGTTAAAATAAGAAAAATAGCGAAAAATATTTTTTGTTTGCGCCTGACTGGTGGTAAAATGATTATTCTATCTATTTCCGAAAAGAAAAAAAAAAATATCAAGGGGTTTAGTCGCAGGACACGGTGATATGACGAGGCCCATTGTAAAAGATGGGGAACTCGGTGTTTCATCACAGCGACTGACGTCACGCCTAATTAGCATTATATCTCCCGCGAAATCGTTAGCGATGATATTCCTTGTGTGGGCCAGGCATAAGAATCATCTTTGGTGCATCAAATAACGACTCAAAGTCCATTTTCAACCAGTTCTCCCTCCCTTTAAAGAAAAAATAATAACTAATTACTAGTTACCAGTTACCAGTTACTAGTTGTCGTTACATGTAATCACAGATCAAAGTTGCGATTTTTTCAGACAACTAAGTGTCACCTCACTGTACATAAGATAACTGCACTCTTCCTCTGAAATTCAAAAGGCTCATTTACCGACCGTCCGGGGTGCACTACCGGCCGATTGATTGAGCGCGACCTACTCAGCCTCCTGTTTCAGGTAAAGCACTGCCAAAGTGGTGTGCAATCATAGAGGAAGAATAAGAAGAATAATGAGAGTGGACATGTGGGTAAAAGCCTACTGGGTGATGTCTCTCAACCGGAGAGCGAATTTTCCTAATTGTAGATGGCCAGGCTCAAGCACCAGACCCCGCTTAACACCTGATTCCCCTATATCTGGCTGAAAAATGCCCGAAGATCGCGGTTAACACAGTCATATCATTTTACACCAGAGAGCGACAGCTTAAAATTTACAGGATACAGAGAAGCAACCATCATTAACGTATTGTGAAAATTTCAAAACAATATTGCAGATAATTACAGAGTTATTCGACTTTTTTAGAACATTATGATTTATCAGAAAGGTTTTCGTTTTTTAAGCGATTGCTATAGCTGCCTCTCCGCCGAGTCCAGGGAGTGTTTGTTGTGCAATTAAAGTATAAGTTAAGCTCGTTAAATCGTCGGTCACCCCTATTAAAAGTCAGCCCGGACCATCGCTTCAACGAGCGGCGAGTTTACTGATAAGGAACTTGACAAATTATACAGCAAGTAACACTCCTTAATTGGTCTCCACGTGCAGACAGCTGGCAATTGCTCAACAAAACGAAAACGTTTCTGGTCATGTTTGACAAAAGTCGAATAACTCTGCAATTATGTTCGATATTGATTTGAATTTTCACAAAATATTCATGATGGTTACGTCTCTATATTTTGTAAATTTTTAAGTTGTCGCTCTTTAGAGTAGAAAGATATGACCTTGTTAACCGCGATCTTCGGTAATTTTTTTAGCCAGGTATAGTGGAAACACACGTTAAGCGGGACCGGGACTGTATGGCGCTCGAGCCCGGCCGTGGAGAATAAAATTCGCTCGTTGGGCGAAAGACATGTCCACTTGTGTGTTGCTTCCAGGGACTACTCATTGTCTAACGAGCAGACGACGCCACAGCACCAGTCGGTCGGAGCGGCCAACTGAGTGTTACACAATGGGGACTACTCACAGTCACTTGTTGCTCAACCGCCAGGATCCCTTTTTCCCCTGGGTCTTTACAGGTCGCAACTCACTGCAAACGAGTTGCCCTTTTAGTCCCCTTCTATGACGTGACACGTGATACGTGATACGTGATGGGGTTTTACGGCTCCACCCAAACCGATCGGATGATACGGGCGCCAGAACAGAAGGCTCGGGACCGGGGTTTCCCCTACTCTTATCGGTAAATCCCAAGGGTTCTTTATCCTGCATACCACCATAGACAGAAGTACACAGCGCCCGGCCTTGTTGGAGTCACTCAAGAATTACAATTATAACGGATTACAATTATAATTCACAATCATAACGCCCGTGGCCTGATCGGGTCTCGAACCCGGGACCTCGACCCCCACGGTCCGCATAGGATTGCAGTCAGTCGGTTTAGCCCACTGAGCTGTTCGGTGCCCCCCCCCCCCCCCATCCTCTTCCCCCTTCTACGACAGGCAGTAGGATACCATGGGTCTATTCTTCCCCGGAACACACGCGGGAGATATATATTTGTCACATCAAACCGAAGTCGGGCAAAATTGATATGAACCGAATCGATGCGGTTAGATCGATATTTCGGTTTGATTCGGTTTTGATTCACATCCAGGCCTATAACATACCCGAGCTGGCTGAGGTTGATGACACTGGATTATTTTGTGAATATCAAATGAATGAATTGGGGTGCATTGGAGCCAAATTTGAGGTATTTTCCTCGAATTTTGTTGATATTTTCCTCAGCTGTGCAACTCCGAAAGGAAATCGAAAGTGAAGGTAAAGAACTCATAATCCCAACGACTTTTGTTTAATGATGAGCTTATGAAATATGAATGGATCATGATGATAACAAGTTTTCGGTGTATAGAACCGAAAATTAGCCAAAATCAATGTAAACGGAACCGATGCGTTTCGATCGATATTTCGGTTTGATTCGGTCTTAATACATATAGGTCTAGGCTGGTAACCATGTATATGTAGCCACTATACAAGGTTTCTATGAAGCTTGATTCCGTGAATCATAACGCACTGTCCGCGCGAGAAAGTCATAACGCCCCTTGTTCTGGGCGGACCCCGGTTAATCAAGGATTCGACTAAGTATATAGAATTCAACACTGCCTATTAGTATATGCATAATTATATACATGTACACCAAATTCCTGGCTCTCAGACCTTTCCGTGCATGTTCATGTAGCATACCAGGCCTTTCAAATGCCGCATAAATATGCGGCATATGGTCTGCCATATAAAGCTAGTCTATTCTTACGAAACATAATAAAACATAACATAACAAAACATTCATTATAATCATATATCTCACGTCAATAGTTGTTAACTCTTATGAAATTAATCCACAAGTACAATATGGCAGCGTTTACTTCTTGATTAATTAATTATCACAACCTCTTTATTTTTACAGCCTGGGGGTTACTGTATACCCCCTGTCCGTCCTGCTATTAATTGTCCCGAAGAATTAACGGTTCAGACGCCCGCGAACCGCGATGCAGAGATGAGACCCTGACAGACTGGGTCCGCATAGGATTGCAGTCAGTCGGTTTAACCCACTGAGCTATTCGGTGCCCCTGAAAACTATTGAAATCCAATAACTACAAGGATTATTAATACTATGGAGAATATAGCCCATTGGCTGTGCAGCATCTTCTAATATGCCAGATGGGCTACCTCAATCTGCATGTTAACAGAAGGTGACACATTTATGGCCCTAACAGGAGTCAGCTAGGCTCAGTGCAGTATAATTGGTATATGCATTGAAATTATTATATTGCACGAAGCTAAAACAATTATCCTTGCAGTATACCACCAGACAGTCAAATAATGTTATATTTGGTCAAATGTATTGCAATAAAAGTTTAATGAAAAAACAAATTCAAAATAATAATCAATTATGCAATTAATGCTTTAATTAACGCAATGAACTTGAACTTCAAGTAACTTCATTTAAAATCAGGATTTTGTTAGAGGTGTACGTGTAGCATATACTCTGCGAAATTCAAGACCACAACTTACATAACGATTGAGTTATCGTCATTTGAAAAAGTCCTAATTGCTATTATGCAAGATTACGCAAGAACGGTGCATCTAGGAGCAGAAATACTTCCGAGCTTTATTTCACATATTGATGCACTGAATCATTTGATGCCAGTTACAAGTCACTATAGCATTACTAGTCAATGAGTTATTGGCGACCAAATTTTCAGCTTTAAAAATCACTGCGACCTTGACCTTTAACCTTTAACCTTCAAACTTTCAGTGTTAATCCGAAATAACTTGCTTCATTATTAAGTGCAACTTACTAATTGACAGACATGAGCGAATTCAAAATATTCAGTACCAAACTTTGTTCAACGGATTACCGAAGCAATGAAATTGGCTAAGTGTTGCCTAATATGTGTTCCGACCGAAAACACACAAATATTCTGAATTATCACATTTCCTTATAAGTTCATGGTGGTCTTCGTTTCTTCGTGGTCAGTTTCTTCACATTTCAAATTTTGTATTTGCTAATTAATTTACAAAAAAAATTGGTTTACTAAAACGGCATTTTTTTTAATCAATGACCACGATCGAAAACGCAAGATATACGGTACCTGTAGCTCAAATAGTGAAACGCATTTCCGTAAAGGAAACCACTTGTTCGTTCCGCAAAACGCAAGATGGTTATAATGTATTTTCAAAACTGTAGTATAACCATCTCCTCCAAATAACGTTCTATCATTAAGGACACTCGAAGATGGCTGACCAAAACAGTTCTGAACAAAGTCAGTGTAAATTTGGCATTTAGGTATCTTGAAGAATTATATTATTTTACATTTAATGCAAGGATTGAGTATTTTTTTCTTGAGTACAAATTAATTGCCGACAGACTGACATTGTATTTGTATCGCATATATTGTCTAGTGGCACACCTTTAACTTCAGTTAATATCGCTCACCTACGGCTTACAGTTAAAGTTTTCCCCTCAGGGGAAACGTCTCTGCGTCTAAGCTAAAGTTAACTTAACACCGACTCATCTACCGTCTTGTGTCGGCCATAAGGAAATATAAGGCATAAGGGTTTACGATAACTAATTTCGATAGATGCTGTAGTATGTGAGCCAAAGTCAGCCACATCTAATAAGTTCTATTAATCTATACCTTCAACCTTGGAAGGTTTGGTTTAGAATTCGAAGCTACTAAAGGTTTGGAATCATGAATGATACTGTAGACTTGGTCACTAACTGACTAAGTTAGTCAAGTTAGTGTAGAACAGGAAAATTTCCCACCACATGAAATTTTTGCTATATTCGCGGTCACGATCGACCGTGAAAATTAAGATGCCCTCGAAATGTTTCTGGGTGATTTTATACTATAACATTACGCTTGACCACGAATAATTGTAGCCGCGAATAAAGGCCTCTGCCATATAACCGTGAAATTTGTAGTCCATGGAAATTTCCTGTTCTACAGTATCCTACCAAAACCTCAAGATCCCACTCAGTGACTCCCTTAGCCCTGTACCATGGCTGATCCCGATCACCCGAGGATCAGCCCTGTGGCGAGCAGAAACAACTCTGAGACGAATTGCCACTAATAATCTTTATTCCAAAAGCTCCTGCCTTTTATGCGGAGAGATGAGTAGTGATTGAGCATAGAGCTAATAATATATAATGAGCGTCTCAGTGTGACCAGAGCATATCACGTCTCCGCCATATCACTTCCCCCCTAGGAGTTCTGTAGGAATACTTGTACGCCCACTGTGGGTTACAGTGGCAGCCTTCAACCTGTCAATCGAGACATTGTTTGTTCGACTCCCCAGATCCAGCTTGAAGTGCTTTTCTGTGCGTGCTATTACCCTGTAGGGTCCCTTGTAGGGTCGATCAAATGGGTTTTCGTTATGGCTGTTTTTGGTATGTCCTGTTCACTCATGGGTATCTGATGGTATCCGCGAACCAAATCCAAGGAACTGAAGATTGTTGCGCCGTGCAGGTTACCCACAAAATCTTGCACATGCGGTACTGGATAGCGATCCGGTGTAGATACCGTGTTAAGGCGATGTAAAGATCTGCCAGCAGTGCCAGCAGTGCCAGCAGTGCATCGCTCGGATTGAAATTTCGTGCCTTTCTTGGAAGTCAGGCCAGCATCGTATAAAAAGTTTAAAACAGAGTATTTTTAGAAGAGTCAACAACTATTGACTGTGATGTATTCATGTGAGGCTATTGTAATATTATTGTTGGTGAAAGGCGATTTTTAATAAGGATAGGCCAGCTTGATATGGCACACTATATGCCACATATTTTGGGCATTAGATAGGCCTATGACTCACCCTGCAAGATAACCTTCCACTCATTAGAACTTCAATCCAATCTCATCGTAACAAGGGTCAATATAAACCAAGGCTTACTCCACTATAGGCTGTTAGCTAGCCATGCGTCGATACGTCCTGGGGACACTTCAGGGGGCACCGAATAGCTTAGTCAGTTTGACCGGCTGACTGCAATCCTATGCCGACCATGGAGGTCGAGGTCCCGGGTTTGAGACTCGATCAGGCCACGGGCGTTATGATTGTGAATTGTTATAATTGTAATTCTTCAGTGACTCTGCCATGCTGCAAACAAAACGAGCTTAATTATCGGTCATCAAATGGCGTGTTAATACTTTCTGGAAATAGCGGTGGACTTTCTATGCATTGGGAAGTTGGGAACTCCTCAGTGATGGTATTCATGAGGAGCGTTCATCTCCTTGATTGAATTATCGTCTGTGCACTTTGTTTCTTCAGCATATAGTTCAATCCAATTTCAGTATCTTTTAATTGTGTTCTGAGGCGCCACTCTCATTGGTCTAAACTTGAGCTATTCTAAATACACATTACGGCCTTAGCCAATCATGTTTCATATGGCCTGATTAGCCATGGCAACCATACCCACATTTGATTCCTTTGTTTAATTAACTTCTTAAACATTGAATAGGGGTAGGAAGCCATTTGTTGTTTAACTGACCTGACTTGAAAGAAATTGCTGACAATTGATGTGTCATGTGTTATGTTTGTTTACACTACAATGTTTTGAAGGGCGGATTACATATGTAATTTATAATGGTACAGAGTAGATTTGTTCCTGAGAATCGTGGTCGGAGGCGGATTAACGAAAATGGCAGATTATGTGACGCAATTAACATTGCAAACGATTTGTCCCTGAGATTTTTAGATTACGAAAATTGCGGATTGTGTGATGGCAGATTAACGGGGTCTGACTGTATGAGGCTCTGAGAGCAATAATTATAATATTTAAGTCATATGCTAATTATGAAATTTTTTTTTTTACTTTATTTATTCAACAACAACCCTGGCATCTGCATGTATTATAAGTTGTCTTCAGCCAATAAGAAACTGATACATGGTCAGGTCACCAACATAGGGGCGTAGTTATAGTACAAGCACTCTTTATAAGGAACACAATTGGCATACTCCCAAGACAGTCATCTAATATTTGGCTCATATTCGCCGAATTTGTGGGTCTATAGTTTTGAGAGGGTATTAGTTGAGTGGGCATGTAATTGAAGTGAACTTGACATGCTCACAGCCGCTGCCTTAGGGCACTGTGTAACAAAGACTATACTCCTACACATTATGATACATACACAGTGAGTTAACAATGCACCTCAGCGACCAAGCAACTACGTAATTATGTAATACTCCAATCGGATATGTCGACATATTGAAATGTTTTATGGTATATCTTCTACTTCATTATCTTCTCACAAATATAATGGAATTTGTTCCGATTTTGAGTATTCTTGCCACTCTCTGAATGTTCTCACATACCATATTGCAGACCAAAAATTTCTTGGTCTGCAATATGGTATGTGAGAACATTCAGAGATGGATAAATTTATATTTTGAAGGTTTTATTCAAGGGTACAGGGTTGAATCAAATATTAATTATACTTCAAAGGAATTAGATACTTCTAACTGAAGCACACACAATAAGCCTCAATCAAATATATCAAAACTTCATTGCAACTTCATTCAACTCAATCAAACACAAAATAATTTTACGCACCATAATACAACTTTAAATGTTAATAACAAATTGGTTGACATATACAGTAAAACTCCAAAGAGCGTCACCCATGGGATTAAGTGGCACGCTTAAAGGGTTGCGCTCTGACTAGATACAGGAGTAGACGTTATGATTACCACTGACAGATGTGTTATGATGTAAATTGCTTTATTTTGGTTCATGAATTCAGTTTCAGCACAGTGGTATACATTGTACAGTGACCGGAATACAGGGCCACCCGCTCGCTGTTTTCACACCTATTGAGCAACCACGAGAAAATCACTATGAAGGAAGTTTCACTGAGCATACGAGAGAAATAGGGATAAAATCGTTGAGGCTAAAATATTTTAATTTTCGGGTTTCACTGTATTCTGGTTGTTCAACATCTTAACTTCAACTTGCACCAAAACATACTTGCATGTTTGAACTAGTGATGACTTGAGAGTAACCATTGTAAATTTTCTGCTAATATTTTTGCCTCATTAATTCATACAGCATGTAAGAACAAAGCAAACATGTGGGCCACTGTTTAATCGGCGTTTGATCTTTCCAAATTCCAAGAGTGACAGTGAAGCACTCAATAGTGATTAAGCATACTTGTGCACTGCATCAAACCGAACCCTCGAACAAAATATAGTATGCACTGTGGCGCGGCTTGACTTTTAAGATCTATTGTTGACATTTTGGAGAGAGAAAAAAAAGCAGTACTTTCTACTCGTATTTTAATAAATAAAGCTGCTTGAAAATCGATTTCTAGAGTGGGATCATTCGATTTTGAGTGAGTCCGATAGGTCTAAATGCAAGTACAAGTACTGGTATTCTGAATGGCCATTTTTGAGTTGGTCAGTGGCATCAGACTAATGCTGATCTATGTAATGAATGGCTTACTTTTATGTGAATAGAAATGTTTGAAGTAGGCTGCATGTTATTAACGGCAAATTAATGAATATCCGTATCCCTTGGTTGCATGTCCTAATACTGGATATCCTCGAAGAACTTACAGACTCCAGATTCGCGAGTTCTTGGTATCCTGTAAACTGGATCCTGATATCTGCACATCGCAAGTCTTGTATGCTCCATGGTATGACGCTATGATTAGCTTATTGTCTTTCTTGTTCCTTCTTTTACCAATAGTCAGTTATTGAGCCCTTCTATTCAAAACATCATCTCATGAATCACACTGTAAAAGTGACTGTGTACAAGAAATGTGTAATATTTGCATTGACACTGATCTAAATTAAATTACCGATAGACCATTAGACTAAAATTATGGATGGTCACCATGGTCGATGAATAAGGAAATAAGATTGTGTTTGGATGAATTTGGATCATTGGGATTTAGGACAGTTGTGTCAAAACAGCATTACAAAGAGTCTTCAGGACAAGAAAAACCCATAGGAACCATTATAACATTTTATTTACAATATCAACATACCTAATTACATATTTTGAATGTTTTAAACTACGATTCTTTTGCTATCCGACCGAGAAATCACAGTTGGCCAATCAAACGTTCGGTTTAGCAAGAAATAGAGTTTCTGATTTTCAATATTGAAAAAGTTCTGCAATTTCTCCAGCGTTTCAAGTGCAATCGCAGGGTGTGCTCGTCCCTTGTTACTGCTCATGCAATGCGTTTTGTTGGTTAACTTTAAACAGAAGAAACCTTTTGTCGAGTTATATTGGAAATGTTCATGACGGAAAAATGGTTTTATCCCGAGGAATGTCTCCACCTCGCGAAGTGTCTGCCATGGTTGTCTCTCAAATTGCTCACCACTCAGAATAAGGAACTGCTTTTGAGGGAACCATTTGAACCAGTCGTGTATTCGTTCATAGTACATCGATGTTTTTATCAGGAGTGAATCAGTCAATATTTTTTTGGTCTCTGAATTTACGACGTAGTGATAAAACTTTTGGATGTTTGGTCCGTTAACAGCTAGTCTGTGCGTGTAATGCGACACTGTCCTTTTTAGCGGGTCTTTCAGAATTATAATCAGCTTAACAGTTGAGTTGAATGCAAGTACTCTGGGTGGCACTTTCTTAGTCCATTGTAAATAAGCAGGCGATTTTTCAATCACGATTTTCCCAGGTTTAGACCACGGCATCTGGTTCCGGTACCACTCCGGTCCTTGCTCATAATTCTCATCCTTGTCGAAGTAATTCACCTCCATTAACGCACAATGTACGTCCGGATGGAAGTTGAGGTAGCGCATCATTGTGCTGGTCCCTGCCTTCATTGCTCCCAAGATGAGAACATTAGGCAGCCTCCTCTCTCTCTGCTCTTTTGCTGGTGTCTCCACGTCGATGCTTTCTTTTAGCGGGAAACTATCCAATTGCAGCTGGCTCACGTACCCCTGTTCCACCCAGAAGATGGTGGCCATCATACTCAGTCCTATCAACCAACATCCACAAGAGAGAACGCCCCACGCTCTCATGCTTTCCGATCAACATAATAATCCATTCTGAGGCTGAAATGGAAGAGCAGGCCAAATGGTGCCAGCATATGCTGCTACTGATTCATTTGCATATCTCTATTATTGGTCTCATTATTCACTCATTATTGGCATGCAATCCTTGTTATACATGCACCTGTAATTAATCATTCATGGTCAAGAGTACTCTTTTGATTTTTTCAGTTTTTGATAAAAATAAGGTATGAATTAAATGAAATTATTATGCCGGTAATTGTTTCCCAGGGGATTATGCGTGAGTTTATTTTTCAGGTACAAAAACTGCAAAACAGTCGCAATCACTTCTGCTCCTCAGCCTTGTGATTCTTGAAACCTGTCATTCGACTCATTTAGATCATATATAATGCTCTGGCTTTTTCTGAATTATTGACCTAGGTTCTCAGAATTTTCATGCTTCCTTAGCCTAATAAACGATCACGATGACTGATTATGAGTATTTTATTGTCCTCAAAAGGGCCAAAATTCTTGGATATTTCTAGCATCAATCATCACTGTGCATGCATTCTGTAGTGTGACAGTAATTGTTTTTTAATTAATTATTTTGTTTATCCCCTCAACAGATGTTGCTAATGGTGGTGAGAGGGCAGAGGAAGTTGCCGCTCCGGAAGACATACATCCTGTCATCATAACCGACCTCGATGCTTATGTGAGAACCACTTGTAATATTACAGTTCTCCTTCAAATTCTAACGTCTTGAACATTCACCTCTGTTTGATCTCAGCTGTAATACATGTATAGGAGACTAATTCTTATTTGAGCGAGAAATCTTTTTTGGAATGATATTGAAAGAGTAATATTATTAATTTATAAATTTACCTGGTCAAAGCTGGTTCTCCTGTCTAGCATAGGATGTTAATTAGAATGTATTGCAATTAATGAATGGCGAAACTTTGGCTTTGGACTGCAAACTTCTATGAATATTGGTCAATTTTCAAAGCTACGGCTTTGAATTGTTGAACTTATTAACTTAAAAGAACTGGGGCATCAAAGCATGTTACAAAAGTTAACCAATCATTTGGCAAGCTGTTCTTAATTGGCCAGCTGCCTGAAATTAGTTGGTTGAGCTTACTAGCCTATATAACGAAGGTAATGGTATTTTTGCCATGTAGTGGGTATTTATTCGGCTCTGTATTCGCCTTCGACAAATATCTACTGCTTGAAGTTTTAGCTTCGAATATTCTGACAAATTCAATATTCGGCCATTCAATCTGCAGAATTTTTATATTTTATGCCAATTATTTAATAATAGTTTTCTAAACACTGCTTGACTTGCTGATTTAGTTCCTATGCTATCGTGAATTCTTTTCATCTAAGAAACAGAATTTTTCTCAATTCACTAATTGACTAATTTCTCAGTTTTAACCAAATTTTTCTTTCTTCAGGATTTGGATTTCAACCACAGTCGAATAGGGAAGATTGAGAACCTCGAGGGCCTCACCAGAGTAGAGGTGGTTCTAGCAATCTTAGTACTCCTCTCAATAACATAGCCTCACTCTGTGCAGACAATATGCTTCCGTCAAAACTTGATTTCCAAAATCGAAAACCTAGAGCAAGTTCCGACAACGCTTCATGAGCTGGATCTTTATGACAACCAGATCTCAAAGATCGAGAACTTGGAAGCCCTCATCAATCTGCAGTGAGTTTGACACAATTCTTCTTGAAAACGTTTATATCTTCCTGTTTCAGGATACTTGATCTATCCTTCAACCGCATATTGAAAATTGAGAATATCAGCCACTTGATTGAATTACGAAAACTTTATTTGATTCAAAATAAAATCTCAAAAATTGAAAATATCCAAACACTGACACAGCTGAAAATGCTTGAACTTGGGTCCAACCGTATCCGAGTAAGTTTTATTTTGCCTCTTTTATTTTCTCTTTTTTTCTTCTTTTTTTTTTCACTCTCAAAGTTCTTCATTCTCTACTTCAGAAATTAGAAAATCTTGATACTTTCACCCAGCTTGAAAGCCTGTATGCTGGGAAGAACAAAATCTCGAAACTGGAAAACTTGGATGCCTTGGTGAACCTTCAAGTACTCAGTATGCAGGTTAATAAGAAATTACTTATTTAAATTCATACTATTTGTGGTGTATGTTTTACAGAGCAACCGCCTATTGCGTATTGAGAACTTGAGTATGCTGGTTCAACTGGATCAGCTCTACCTCAGCAATAACGGCCTGGAGAACATAGAAGGATTGGAGGCCCTGGTGAGCCGCTTTCTCCTCCTGCTCTGCCCACAACCCTTTTCTGCTTCCAGGTGAATCTGACGACCCTTGACCTTGCTGCCAACCGCATCAAGCGCATCACAAACGTCTCGCATCTTGTGAATCTACAAGAATTCTGGGTTTGTGATTAAGCATTAATTAAAGCATTGTAACATCTGTTCTTCTCCTTCAGTTCAATGACAATCAGTTGGCCACTTGGGAGGATATTGATCAGCTGAAACCTTTGAAGAAACTTGAGACGGTTTATTTGGAGCGCAACCCCATCTGGCATGATGCCACACATCAATCGAAGCAAGACCCCAACTATCGTCGCAAGATTATGTTAGCTTTGCCGTGGCTAAGACAAATTGACGCCACTTATACTAATACGAAATAAATGACCCGATTTGAGCTCCATGAGTTAACTAATGCCTGCCGTAGTTTTTAAATTTGTGATGAACAATAAACAATGTCGAATCGTTTTGCTGTACTCTCTTTTTGTTTGAGCATCTCCATTACCAACATTTATGTGAAGTATCTCTATTGATATATTGATAGATATCAACGGTTCTGGGTAATGTTTCGGATGCTTATTGAGGAAAAAAAGTTTACCAAAATCGGACGTTGGGAAAGGTATGACACTGACATAAAACATACCAATATGTGCACCTTTAAAGTTTTCCGTAGGGTCTAAATGATCACAGGTGTGAAATTTCTGGAGACGTGAAATTATTTGCTTGATTATAGCATTTCACGACAAAAGACACATCATTAGGGAAATACTCATGAAGGAGAGTGATAGTACTATTAATTAGTAATTAACCAATTATTATAATTATTATATCAATTAATACTTTGAGAAGTATTGACTGAAATGCGTCTTCGAACACTGCATATCATACTCAATTACATTTGTAAACCTACTAAGCCTAAGGCAGGGGTTCAATTCTGCTGGATGAATACATACTATAACGAGGATCTACACAACAATTCAAATAAATATTCCGTGTGAAACAAAAGTTTTGCGGTGAAAAGTGTGTAAAAGGCGCTCCAAACATTATCGCGGAGGGGTTTCCATTTAGCGAGCACGTCACCGGTGGTACGATCTGCTTGCAAATCTCTATATTTCCCTGCATAAGAGAGCTAACTTCACATGATAGCTCCGTAACTTCACATGATAGCTCCGTAACTTCACATGATAGCTCCGTAAATTCACATGATAGCTCCGTAAATTCACATGATAGCTCCGTAAATTCACATGATAGCTCCGCTACTGCGCATGCAGGTGATATGCGACAAATTGCCGTGGGACTGTCTCTTAGCCAGTTACCGTAGATCGAGCTCTGGGTCAGTGGATGATTGTGTATTGGGTGACACAAGCTTCGCACTTAAATTTGCGAATATATTCTTTGATCCCCAAAATATTTTAATACTCATTCAATAATTGTAATTTTTTTCTAGGTTCTCATGCCTGATTGTGAAGATTATGATAATAAAGTTTGCTGCTAAGAAACTGCAGAAGTACTTGGCACATTCACAGCTGTTTTTTTGCTTGAACAATTTCTGTGAAGAAGACTTCAAGAAATGGTCAGAAAAAATTCCAAGAAAAAGCTCTGTGTACTCTGTGTTTAAAACTTATCCAGATTGGGCAAAAAGTGTCATTTAAGGTTAGAATTCGAGTCAACCCACAACATACTGCAATGGGAATCATAAGTGATCTTTATAACATTTCAGAATAATTACCGCTGCCAGCACAACACGCGAGTACTGCTTACTAACAAGCCAGGATAGAATACCCAGTGCCCAATGAAGCTCTCATTAACAATATCTATAGTTCGTGGAGAGAAAGAAAGAAAATAAAGGTAATAACAATGGTTACATTTAATCTCCTGTGTATATTACTCTATTAAAATGATACATGCAGCCACATTTTACATGCTCAATACACACACTTCTTTATTTTAACAGGTCAAAAGACTCACGCACCACTCTTGAAGACCCATGATTAAAATGTACAATCACCACAACCATCACACGGAATCTACCGACGTTCTAAAGTACAGAGATCTTGATGCATGTATCAGATTGAAGTTGATCTCGCTTTCTGAGAATATGACCACTAACCTTCGTCGGCCTTAAGCTGCCTGAAGTATGATCTCCAAATCAAGCATCAGGAGAATTACTTGTTTGTAGCAGCTGATAGAAAGTTTTGTCCCAACAAAGACTACTGCTACATGTTTGCACATCATTAACTGTCCAATCGTCAGGTATACAATTGATTTCATTACAGGGTTTTCAAATAAGTATTCACTCATGAATATGGAGATCCATCTGGTGAAGCGCTCATGGATCAGCTTGCTGCTTCTGTTTCTAACACGAATGCCGATGAAAGCATCAGAATCAAAATACAGCACATCAACATAAACTTTGCAATAGCCCTCGTCACACTGCTAATGATGCGCGTCCATTCAATGGTAAAGCACTCTGGAGAACTTGTATTCAGGGACTCTTCAGGGACCATGAACCGATTAAATTGTCGTGTTTCCATGATAATTACCCGCAGTATACTGCTGGAGGGCTTCCCTTGGGGTGCTTGTAACATCGAGTGAATCATCCGAGGTCATCTAGTGTGCCTTAACTCTCTACGAGGCATTCTGTGGACCACAGATGTTTTGACGGACGATTCTTTTGCTGAACGCAGTGCTCTGGGTGCTGTCTATTCTCAAGCCAATCTCCTACTGTGCGTATTCCACACCTTAATTACAGGCCTTTTGGCGTTATCTCTGGGATGAGAAGCAGCGAGTCGAACGTAAGCACTGAGGCCACCTGTTCCATCCTATGAAGAAGATGGTATATGATCGCTGAGTCTTGAAGCACTGGATGAAGTTAGGGATTGCATTGAAGATGATGAAATTGTAACGAAGTACCCACAGGTGAAGCAACACTTTTCAAAGTGTTTTGCAGAGAAGGAGAGTTGGGTAATTTGTTTCCGGAAGAATTTACTCACAAGAGGAAATGACACCAACAACTTCTGTGAAGCGGCCATCAGAGTTCTGAAAGATCAAATTTTAAACCAAACCAATTAAGGCCTTCAATGTCGCTCAACTCCTCCATTTTCTGACAACAAGGCTCACCATGTATTATGAACGGGAACTCTTGGATCCTGTCAACAATTACAGGATTGACCGTTTCATGCACTCTAAATACTCTGGTGCAAACTCGACTTTGGATGGAGGTCATGTTACACAACTCAGTGGGGAGAAGTATGAAGTCCGCAGTGAAAACTCCACAGATGAATCTTACGTGGTCAACATGTCTGTAGGGTTGTGCTCGTGTTATGTCGGGCAGACAGGTGCACCCTGTATAAGCACCAACATTTGGCGTAATCAAGGTAACTAATTAGCAGAAAAAACCTCCTACACCGATTTTGGTAGACCCTTTCTTCCTCCATAAGCACCCAGAATATTACCCAAAACCATTGAAAACTTCTTTTTTTTTTTAATTTTTTGGGGGTTCCAATTTTTTTATTATAGATGTACTCAAATGAAGGCTTAATCCTGTCCATGAGTTGGTGTAATTTTTGCTGTGGACCGAGGCGACTTCTGGTGATCTGCCTGGCTTTCAATATGGGGAGACTCTTGATCGCAAATCGTGGGTGTCGCAAATTAAGCAAAATGGGTTAAGTATCTTCACAGAGAAGAACATTTATCCTCCATGGTATTATCTCGACTGAATGTGTCCCGCGCTCCAGTTGGAATGAAAGATAGGCCTAATTTTGAGGGGGAAAAAGTGTGTTGTTTTTTTTCCCGTTATTTTGAAGAGATACCTGCGGGCCAGATTTAATAGTAAAGCATTGGAGGGGCCTCGCGGACAGGAGTTTGGGGACCCCTGGACTATAGTGACTGTGTCATATTGTTTTTGGGGTTTCCAAACTTGCGTTTGGCGTGAGGTACTTCATGATGTTGTGATATAGGCTGACACAACGCACGATGATCTGTCATTTTGAGCGACGCTTGCGAATGCAGAAAAATCTTCATCCGGGTCTTACGTATAGCTACAGCGGCCATATTGCGTTCTGTGCTTTCCTTTCTTGCAATCTTGGTCGAATTATTGACACGCTTTTTGGTAAATACCGTAATTTAGAATTCGAAGCCATGATCCATAGAGCAATTATTTTAAGTTTAATTGAAATAGTTACATTCAATCATTTTTTGGAGTCATATTTTGCTGTTAGAGGTTAAAACGTGTTAATATATCAACTTCAATTTTTAACTAAACTTAAAACTAGTCTAAAGACTTTCAAGAATCAAGTCCTACCAAATTCCATTTCCTTATTACCTCGAAGTTCATTCACGAGTCTCCGTATTCTGTGACCAATGAATTTTAATTAGAAATATTTATCAGCGGCATTCATGATTATCAGTGTCACCTGATGGAGACTTCAGTGATGGTTTATTTGTTGTCATGCCTGGTCACTGGTGACAGGTGTCAGGATGGTATCAGGTGTATTATCAGTGAATAACTTGGTTAAATACGGAATCAGCTGCCCAAGAAGGGTACATTTCCCCAAACCTTGATGTAGACATAGAATTGACTTCTTTAAGCCTTAATGCGCATCGGGCATGCCATCAAGTGTCAGTGATATGAGGACCTCCAATTCCGTTGGCTACAGATTAGTTTTAGTATGTGCGTAATTGTAAATATTGGGTAAGTTTGAAAGCTCCTTGGCAAGGATCATATAATCTGATGTTATCTCCATAAAATACGCCATGTGGCATATCTCTTGTGACATTAAATTATGAACTATCATATGTTTGTTGAACGGTAACAACTTGGCATCAAACTCAGTTTTATACCAAATAGCGAACTTGACATCAAACTCAATTTCAACCAATCAGAGAGCAGGAATATTTGAGCTGCGAAGCTATATTTCAGCTCAGTTTAGTTGATTAAAGTTGTATTAGCATTGACTCACTACCAGTAATCAGTAGAATGCCTGGTATATCAGCATACACACAAAAGGAAAATGAATAACCAGTGAGCAACACCGACATACATAATAGAAAATAAAATTATTAAATAATAAATATAATAAAATGATTAAAAACTAATCTCGGTAAGTATTTGGCCTGAGTTTGACACCAAGCTTCCCATTTGATATCAAGCTGAATTTGATGCCAAGCTACTTCCTTGTTGAACTGCTACACAAGGGGACAAAGCCTAATTAGTATTGACAATAAGCTAAAATCTGTTTAAACCTCTCAGTGTTTCATCCATAAATCGTTCAAATTGATTACCGGGTTCTTAACTTCCTCAAAGCGTCATACTATTCATATAAAACCACTCAGAATATTTCTTTTCTTTATTTTCAGCGTTTTAACAGAGGTTTTCATCCTAAGCAGCGTCATGGCAGACACAATGAAATTTGGTCCCCAATGGTAAGTAGGGTGTCATAGTTTCTCCTCTTCACGACTCTTTGTTGTTCTTCCCAGGCTCCGTGCCCTCTCTGACGGGGGAGGAGGAGGTTCTTCCTCATCTGGTATGAGTTCAGGTGGCGCCAAGTACAAATTAGCAGAGCATCGATATGGGCGAGAGGAGATGCTCGCCCTACTCTGCTACAGTAAAGAAACTCCCAGTGAGATTCTTGAAATCCCTCCCATTGCGGTGGAAAAGTCTCAGAAACCATTAGCGCTAATACCCTTGTCAGAGGAGGAGCAGGTTTGCGCCCATGGAATACTGAAGAGAATTACCTTATTGTGTTTTTATTTCACAGAGACTTATGTCACAGTCTGTCAACAGCACTGTTGTTTTACGAATGATGGGGGGTCGGTCTTCAGGAGCCCCACCTGCACTTGGGGCAAGAGGTCGCGGAGGGGCTTCAGACAGAGGTCGCGGCAGAGGTAAGGTTTTTTTCAGTTTTTGTCAGTCTGTTTTGAGTGTTGTGTTTGTAGGACGAGGCAGAGGAGATGGCTACTATCCCCGCGGGCCCTATGAAGATGATGGTTTTGGCCGTGGCAGACACACAAGAGAAGGCTGGGAAGATGGGTGAGTGTGTTGTGCGCTATCCAGGCAGTCTTCGACCTCCATGTCCTGCAGACATGAGCCCCATGGGTTTGAGCAGGGCAGCACTGGCTTTGGCGGCAGTAGGGGACGCGGCACTTTTGATGACACCAGCCCCGGAAAGGGATACTTCCGCTCAATGTCAACCGACAACTGGCGAGAGAGTCGCAAAGAAGCCACTGAGGAGGACGATGCGGGCGACTGGCGCCGTGCAGGGCCATCTAGAGAGCGGGGTTGGGGCAGCAACCGCAATTGGAGAGAGCCACGCAGCGCAGGGTTTGATCAGGAGCCAGGCGAACAGCAGCAGCAGAGAAGGGGCTTCGAAGATTACCATCGCAACAGTGGGTTCGATCGGGAACGGCCCACATTCCGCAGATCACGCAGTTCTGGGTCATACGACGATGATTACGAAGGGGGCTCTCTTCCCGAGTGGAGCACTGCGGACACAAATGACATGGATGAGTTAGGGACGTTTGATTCAAGTGGCGCGTTCATGTCCATCAAGGTGAGTTGCTGTACGCTATGGTGAAGATTCACTTTTTGGTTCTTCAGCAAAAAGGTCAGGCTCCGATAAAGGAGGGAGGAGGAGGGGAGGATGGGCATGAATTTTGGGATGACGCTGGTAATGAGAAGGTTTGTGCTGAGTGCTGTGCTGTCTGCTCAGTTCTAAATCATGTGCTATTTTCAGCAGCAGCAGGAGCGAGATGGTGACATGCAACCAGAAAAGAAGGAAGCTGAGAGAGCACCTTCCACGGAGAAACAGGAGGCGGGGAGTCCACCTGGAACGCAGAGAAAGAAGTCACCACCTTCTTCTTCAAAGAAGCCAAGTGAAAGCCCGGCTGAGGCGTTGTGTGGTAGTGGTGATGGTGAGGCTGTTGTGGCCTCACAAACTGTAGCAAGCAAGGTGCCGGATGTGGCGCCTGTAGCGCATAGCACAGATATTGTGGAGAAGGCTTCAGCGCCTATCAGGCGCGAAGAGGAGGCAGATTTTGGTCATCTGGAAAGAGCAGCTGAGGATTTGGTGGCCAATTTGGCATCGGAGGTGGGTCCTTCCCCATTGAGCTCTTGTTTACTCCCTGGATCTCGGTCGCAGGAGGAAGAAAGGGCAGCCGCTCCACAGCCGCTGCCTCTGCCATCCGCCAGCAACGTCCTCTCCAAGGACCATGAAGATGCGAAGAAGTGGTTTTATCGTGATCCACAGGGTGATCTGCAGGGTAAGATCAGCATATGGGGATCTGTGTATGTGTATTGCTGCCTCTCTTTTAAAAGGTCCTTTCACCAGCAGTGAGATGGCTGAGTGGTTCAGTGCTGGCTATTTCACCATGAACCTCCTTGTTAAACGTGGCTGTGATGAAGTCTTCCAAGCCCTTGGCGATCTCATCAAAACATGGGGCAGCCTCCCCTTCTTGGCTAGCTCATCCCCTCCTCCCCCTGCTGTGGTACCTCAGGAGAAGCCTGCAGCTGTGCCTGTTGCAGCTGCTGCCCGTTTGCCCAGCCCCTTGTTGGCAGCTGCAGTTCCGGCTGCCCCAATGGATGGCAGTAATGAATTGCAGCTGAAGGCCTTTCTGCATCAGCAAGCGCTGGCAGCTCAGCACATGCAGCAACAGGCCCTTATGCTGCAGCTGCAGCAGGTGATGTCTCAGCTGCAGCAGCAAGAGGCGTTCTCCAAGCTCAACCCCCAGCAGCAGCAGCAGCTGGCCATGCAGCTGCTTATGAGGCAAGCGGCTGTTCCTCCTGCTGCAATGGGTATGAACAAGCCCCCAGAACTGTCGATGCCTCCGCAAGGTCCGCAACAGAAGGTCTCTCCTAGGTGAGTCACTATCTATCAGGTCTGCTACTTCATTCACATGTTGCCTGTCAGGACCCAAGAAGAAATGGCAGCGTTTGCAGCCAGAGTCGGAATGCAGTGGCCCCCTGGTCAAGGACCAGCCGCCCCTCCGCAGCAACAGCCACAGCCACAGCCGCCACAGCAACAGCCACAGCCGCCACAGATGCCACAGCCGCCTCCCAGTGCCTCCCAGGGAGCGTGGGCAAAACCAACCAGCGTCTGGGATATCGAGAATAACGCCAAAACCTCTCCCACAATGGAAGAGAATAATCAGAAGCAACAGCTGGATAGAGCACGAAAGGTACGCTTTTGTCTTGTGACCTCCTTGTTCTCACTCTGTTTTCTTTTAATAACAGGAAGCTTTAGCTCAGAAGGAAGAGGAAGAGGCAAGGAAGAGGAGAGAGCGAGAAGAGATAGAGCGGCAGAGAGAAATGGAGAGGCAGAGGGAGAATGAGCGACAGCAGGAGATGGAACGCCAGAGAGCGTTGGAGAGGCAGAGAGAGTTGGAGAGGCGACAGGAACTGGAGAGGCAGCGACTGGAGAAGCTGCGGCAAGAGACAGAGGAGGCCAGGCAGAGGCAGCAGATAGAAGATGAGAGGAGGAGGGCTGCTGAGAAGAGGAGGCAGGAGGAGGCACTCCGGATACAGCAGGAAGAGGAGGAGAAAAGGAGGCGCCAGTTTGAGGTGGAGCAGAAGAAACAGGATGAGTTCAGACGTCGACAGGAGAAGGCCGATGAGCTAAAAAGGCAGCAACAGCAGGAGACAGTGCGCAGGCTACAGCAGGAGCAACTGTCCAACATCCAACTGCCTGCCCACGCCCAATGGGGAAACAGTGCACCTTCATCACAGCAAAGCGCCCTCTCATTATCAGAGATTCAGGAATTGGAAGCACAGAGAGAGGAACAGGAGGTTTGTGGACATTGTGGTTGTGTTGTTATCAGGTGGACCCAAGTTTATTTTTTTGCAGCGAGAACAGCAGGTGGAGCTGCAAAGAGCGCAGATGTCTGCACTGAAGCAGCAGCAACAACAGACCAGGCAGCAGCAACAACAGCGCTCATGGGCCAGCCATGCAACCACGTGAGTTGCCACACTTGTGACCCCTGATCTTCATAGGCTTCATATCTTGTGCATGTTCCAGGCAGAATTCCGGCCCCTCTCTGCTTGACATTCAACAAGAAGAGGCAGAAAAGGAGAAGCAGAAGACCGGTTCTTCTGCTCCTGTGGCCGCCAAGGCAGCTCCTGAGATGCCACTGTCGCAGGCAGCCGTGTGGGGCAGCGGGGGCCCTAACCCAAGTGCCACCTGGGCAACTGAGGGTACTTGGGGAAACAGCAAGACTGCTGCCGGTGGATTCTGGGATGAACCTGTTGTGCCACAACAGAGCAGCAAGAAGAAGGGGAACAGGTGTGTAATTCTCTTCTAATAATAATCTTATTGAGTTGTTCATTTGTTTATTCTCCAGTCATGTGAACAACTCGCACTTCCCTGCTCTGAACAACCCCTCCCCCGCGTCCTCTCAGACAACGCAGTCGAGCGGCAAATCAAAAGCATCCAGAACGAAAAAGGAAGAGGTGAGAATGATGATGAGCATCTGTGAGTGACTCAGGAATTTTTCTTTCACAGGAGGCCGTTCAAAGACTGTTTCAATCCATGAAACCACAGGATGATTTTACTCGCTGGTGTGAATCAGCTCTGAAAGGTCTTCAGACGTCAGTCGATGGTAAGTTTTGACAGATGTAGGATTTCACCTGAAATTTCTTTTGCTTCCAGTGCCAACATTCATTGCTTTCCTCAAAGATGTTGATTCACCCTATGAGGTTAACGACTATGTGCGGTCGTACTTGGGCGATTCTCCTGCTGCTGCTCAATTTTCCAAGGAATTCATTGAGAAGAGAAGTCGACACAAGAACCAGCAAAAGCATCAGGAACCGGAGGTACGCAAATTACTGGAATTACTCTGCGCATGTTGAAGCGCCTTTTCACGGTAGCTTGGAAATTTAGTAGTACACCATCATGTTGTGATTCAATTAGGGGCACCGGATAGCACAGTGGGTTAAACCGCTGACTACAATCCTATGCCGACCGTGGGGGTCGAGGTCACGGGTTCGAGACCCGATCATGCCGCGGGCATTATGATTGTGAATTATATTTGTAATTCTTCGGTGACTCTGCAGTGCTGCCCAACTGCGTAACAAGGCCGGGCGCTGTGTACTACTGTCTATGGTGGTATGCAGGATAAAGAACCCTTGGGATTTATCGATAAGAGTAGTGGGAAACCCCGGTCCCGGGCCTTCTGTTCTGGCGCCCGTATCATCCGATCGGATTGGGTGGAGCCGTAAAACCCCATCACTCACTCACTCACTTGTGATTCAATTGAGCTATTCTGATCGCGACTCTAAGACATTCAACAAAATGTTCCCCTCAAATCTGGCTTCAATTCTGACTGATCATTTGACCCCAATAAGCATTCTAGTTATTCCTTTATAATTCTAAGATGCACACTTTGCCTCTCTCATTCTTAATAATTGATTTTCCCTTATTGTTGTATGTACCTGCTTGTAATTAAGAAAACACAAACAAACACTAAGGGGGCACCGAATAGCACAGTGGGTTAAACCGCTGTCTGCAGTCCTATGCCGACAGTGGGGGTTGAGGTCCCGAGTTCGAGACCCGATCAGGCCGCGGGCGTTATGATTGTGAATTATAATTGTAATCCTATATAATTGTAATTCTTCGGTGACTGCAGTGCTGCCCAACTGCGTAACAAGACCGGGCGCTGTGTACTACTGTCTATGGTGGTGTGCAGGATAAAGAACCCTTGGGATTTATTGATACGAGTATGGGGAACCCCCGGTCCCGGGCCTTTTGTTCTTGCGCCCGTACCACCCAAATGGGTTGGGTGGAGCCATAAAACCCCATCACTCACTCACAAACAAACACTTGAGGAAATTTTTATTACATTATAATTTCACTCAGGAGTTGTTGAAGCCTTTCGTGGACTCGTTTGACTGCTCTGTTGCACAAACTTAGAGCTGGTTTAACAGAAGTTTTGAATTTTTCATTAGTTTGGTATTCCAGCTCTGTTCTGATTTTTATAATGTGTTTCAAATTTCAACTGTTGATCCTTCAGGAGAGTATGTGGGGGCCCGCACCAGCCGTCAACCCCAACAAAGGCATCAAGTCGTCGACTCTGAACAACAACGGAATGTCGAGTAACCACAACATGAAGGAGAAGGAAGTGGAATCAGAGGAGGCCAGAAATAAACGCAGGAAGAAGAAAATGCAGAAACTGGACGCAAGCAGCATTCTCGGTTTTACTGTTCAGGCTGACCCTGACCGGGTCAATATCGGAGAAATTGACACTGGCCTGAACTGAGTTTTGTTTTTTAAGGGTGCGGGTGGGGAGGGGGGAGTGTCATGGCTTCGATTGTGATATTAGGGGTTTTGAGAGAGAGAAAAGTAATAATATTTGGGCACACATGCCCTATTCTGATTTGATTTGTGTCTTTATTTATCAGTGCAGTGCTTAAATTTTTTTTGTCTTCTCTTCTAGTTTTTTGTCTTCTTTTTTTTTTTTTGTCTATTGTATGTTTATTTTTTTTTCTTGTTAAAGATTCCTGACATTGTTGAAAAGTCATATTTTTTTCTCTTTCTCTTGTTTTTTGTTTTTTGTTTTTTTTTGTATGAAGCATATTCATAACATTTCTATCCATGAAATTTCATGGCACTTTTTTTTTTAATTCTTTATTATCTTTTCTTTCTTTTTTTTTCCCTCGCATATTCATCCTTTACTTAGAATGCTAGTCATGTTGAGCCTGAGAGAGTGAGAGTGACATGGGTTATGAAAGGAATCATTCATTACTTCATAAATATTTGCCTTTTTTTTTTTTTGTCTCTCCTGTGTTGGCAGTTGTTCTGCCATACATGAAAACCCCTCTTTTGTTTCCATTCAACTCCTTCACAAAGCGCTGTCCAAGTGTATTTTCTGTAGAAAATGCCCGCATTTGTTGACATAAAGTTATTTTGCAATGTACGCTCTCGTGTGATTCTTTTTCCTCTTCCCTGGTATTGACGGTGTTTTTCGCTGCCTCGTGAATGAAAGCCTCCGTTTTACCGTGTACATGTACAGAGTGCATCTGCAGTGGAATGGAATCTGTGTTTAAATCGTAATTAATTGCCTCGTAATTCTGGCTTCCGTCTTCAAATGATAAAACCAGAGCTGTGTTCTTCTGTCTCTAAGTCCAACCACATTGCATATAATTATATTTGGACAGAATTCATGCACGTTACCTTTGGCCCAGGGAGTTAGGGTTTTCTGATTGCCGGATGGCAAAATCCTCTGATCAAATAGGCCCTATGGGTTATGGGATAGGTTTCGTTGTTTGGTTATGAAATTACTGTTGGTCGTTTCCCTTTGAATGATAGCACTATGTACGCTTCCAGTGGCTTAGTTAGGGCATTAAATAGAGGGTACTGCACATACATCTGCCGACTCCGTAATGGTTGTTAAAAATAGGAATAAAAATAAATGGAAATAAATGGAAAAGCTTATAAATCATAGAGCAATAATTTTTATGTAATAAAAAGCATAGTGTAGTGTGTTATCGAAAGCAATCGGTTTATAGAACAAACAAATCTTACTACCGTAGCAGACGACGGAAGTGGTAGCATCCTAAAAAAATGCTAAATATCGAACGCCAGGCGTGTGTTTGTTGCAGATTTACATCGAGTCTAGTGCATGAATGTAAAAAGTTGCCATGCAAATAAGGGGATTCCATGTAATTATACTATAATTATTTCAAATTTTTACAGTGTGTAAAATAAATATATGCGAATTTGTGAACACATCGCTTTAATGGGCCGACCGATACCTACGGGCGTTTCCGGTGTAACAGTCTCTATAGTCCCCTGAAAAGGTAGTCTGCTTGACACTAGTCGTGGTTTGTATAGTCCTAGGACTTCATGTGCTAGGAATAGTAGCTCCGGCAGACCAGTATTTCTAGGGCATATAGTTCTATTATTAGGAATAGTAGTCCCAGTGGAACTATACATACTAGGATGGATAGTCCTAGGACAATCGATCCTAGGGTGCAGAGTCCGCTGCATTGGATTAGAGACAATAACAATTGTTCAGGATGTAACAGATTGTATAGTCCCCCAGGATAGATAGTCCTAGCTTCTGCTACATAGAAAATATACTTTACATAGCTAGGATAAGTAGTCCTACTAGGACTACAATTGCCAGATAAATTGCTGACCACCATTTCTAGGAATAGTAGTCCTAGGACAACCTTTTCAGTAGAACTATAGGCCCTACGTGCTGTTACACACGGCACGCACGAACGGCACACATAATTATACATGTGAACTGAAATGCACAGAAATGCACGAACGCATTATTCGACTCGCAAATTCGTTGCGGTCTGACAGCGATCCGTGCGTATGGGGTACATTATTTGACTAAAAAGTTAAATCACATTCAACCTACATATTGGTTGCTATGACGACGGACAGGAAAGTCGGATTCTAAATTTTACAACAGTCCGATTTGTTGTTTTTGGAGGACTGTTCAGGCATTTGAGATCACCTGAACCTGTCGTAATAATCATCGTGTGCGTCTCTTCACGACGAATCCGATGATCTCAAAATCGTACGTGTCCGTCGTGTGCAACTTTGTGTGTTTGGCGCTGCTCGTCGGCGACAAGGCTGTGGCTATATTCTACCATTGTCTCATTGTCATCATCAATCATCAATCATCATTAACATGATCCACTATTCACGAGAAGAAATCTTGAACATTAGGACAAGTTCAATCGCTATGTGCAACCTGGACTTCATACATCCAACCAGGAGTTCGCCGCCTATCTCCTATCAGTGCAGTGTGAACAAGTTCTGTATCAGAAGGAGAAGAGGAAGGCGTGGTGGAATTCGAAGGCGACTTCGACTTCGAATTTGACTGATAAACTCAAGTTAATCATCCATCACCTCATCATTGCCATTCGCCAAAAACATCCCTTCGGGTCCAATAAAGTTATCTTTATGTTTATCTTTCTTTATCTTTATCTTTATCTTTTATATGTGAGGGTTGCTCGAAAAGTTCTTGGCCTAACATATAGAACGCGTTATCACAAAAAGTTGAAATTTGACTTGAAAATAACTGAACTTTCCAGATAAAGATTACAAGCACTGAATTTCACATAAAGTCACGTGATGGCCTCTGGTGCCAATTTGAGGGAAGGAGAGGTCGGTTTTTCATCAAAATGCGGGAGACTCCTGATTTACGCGCTAATTTAAACTGATTTTAGACTATTGATCATAAAAAATATCTCCGATAGTTTCCTCAATGTAAAATAAATGTGTTTGGAAAGTTTTGATAAAATTATCATAAAACGGTCAAACAAAGTCAAGCTAGAGGATAGCACTAGTGCTGACATAAATTTATGTTCCTTCTGGTGATTAAACAATAATATAAACTGGAAAACATAAAATAAATTATACAATTGTTTGTTAAACATATTTTCATATTAATTTGCATGTATGTGCTAGGTTTTACTGAAATCAAAGAATCTAAAGTAGGTCTAACGGTCCTGCAATCCCTTTATGACATTTCTAAGTTTCGACAAAATTATACCTGACAAGAGGATTGGGGCTCAATTTTCCATTTTCATGAGAGAGCATCACTCAGTCCTTTTGTGATATTTTGTAGTATCATGCTAGGAATATGAATATTATCATATCATTGAAATAGAGTGATAAAATTATCCATATCTATGCATAAATGTATGGCCAATATTTTGTCGCTTAAAAAAGAAAAAAGAAAAAAAGAAAAAGAAAAATCGGAGATACATGTATACATGTATAGTGATTTGAGATAAACTAAATTAACAGGTAAAATTATAAGGCAGAAGCCGCAAATGTTTTGTTTTTGTTTTTGTTTTTGTTTTTTCTTTTTTAACCTTGCATAAAAATTTATCATGAGTTGCAAAATAGGTATTTTAAATGGCTGAGTGGCTTTCTGATTGAATTATCAAAATGTGCGGGCATTTTCTTTGCGCAACTCTCATGTGAACTAAATTTTTGGTCGCCAGAATTTCATATAATGTTCATCTCTGCAAAACCAATAGACAAGAAGTGTACTGAATTGAAATAAGTGACCAGATGTTGCGAGAAAGTGTTATGAAAGGCCCATAAATCAAACTTTTGGCACCCAAAAATGAAGCCTTGACAATGATATCAGTAGAAGTGTGCTCATTCAAGAACTAGTTGTACCAGTGAAATGATACAGCAACGTATGATCTTATAAATATATATGTGTGTTTATTCGTTCTTCATTGAACATCAATGTGATTTTAGTGGAAAAAGAAAGAAAAAAAGTTTTTTTCTTTTTTTTTTTCTTGGGTCAATGTGAACGGACCGGGGTGCAAAAAGAACAGAAAGAATATAATGAATGAGAGGGAAAAAAAATATCAATGAGTTGAAGCACAGCTTCAGGCGGTACATAGCTCTTGTATAGAGAATTCAATATCTCGCAGGAATTCAATATCATGGGCAATTAGGTTCTGATCCAGCTTTAATTCAGCTCTCAGGGCAAGGAGATCCCTGATTAAGCCAGCTATTTCTTCGTGATCGTTGCTGATTTCGAACTGTACAGTTGGATGACAAACACTTTCCACAATATGATGACGGGATTTCTGAGTGACGTCACACAGCTAAGAGAACGAGCGGCTAACAGTAGAGCGACTGCCGTTCTGAACCAACTAAACGCAGCACCGCACCACACGGTTATTGCTTCTTTCCAAAGACCGAAGGAACCTGACGTTGCGGCACAGTAGCTGAATTTCAACATCAACCTCATTGCAGACTGGAGCGAGAAAACATGAGTGAGAGCGCGGATGCAGATGCAGTATGCATCGAATAGCTTTACGCCATGCAGTGTAAAACCGATTTACTGACCGGTGTGAAAAGTTCCAAAGAACGGACCCATACAGAGGCATACATAATGATTTGAACATATGATACGCACAATCTGGAGCAAGCCACTTAAAGTGAGACCGAATCATCCCGACCCTTGTGTTAAAGTCCTTGATGACATTATCAATAACCTCTTCCTCACTGAAAAACCCAATAACATTCCCCAGGTGTTTATCCTGTGCAGCACATTCAATTGGCTCACCCATCAGGCTCACACTGAATGCTGTAGAGGTGAGAGGATCGTTATGGCATAGAGGAATCATTTTACTTTTTGTTGCATTGAACGATACCTGGTATGTCTGTGCGTACTGAGCACATACCTTCAATTGCTCCTTCACTGCTCTGAGAGTGGGTGCAATTAGTACGACATCATCAGCGTAAGCAAGAGCGCCACAGTACTGGAAACCGATCCAACATCCGAATGCAGATGATTCTAGCTGTCGAAGTAGAGGATCTAGATAGAGTGAAAAGAGAAGCGGAGACAGTACGCCTCCCTGCTTCACGCCATTTGATGAGGCAAAGCTGTCAGTGTGCGATGCACCCCAACGCACCCGTATCTGCTGCTGCGTGTACAAGTTCAGCAGAAATCTCGCCACAATCGGACAGACACTTTTTGAGATCAGAATGCGAAACAGTGCCGTGTATTCAACTCTGTCGAAGGCCTTAGAGGCATCAAGTAAAGTAACATATACATCAGAATCGCGGCTGTGATAATATTCAATTATCTCCCTGGCAACAAACGAACATTGGTTGGTAGAATGACGTGCCTTGAAACCAAACTGGAGATCAGATGTATCAGTCAGAGCAGAACATTTCTCGATCAGAACCCTGTCGAGCATCTTACCGATTATGCTGCTTAAGGCAATAACCCGGTAGTTATCCGAGTCATTCAAACTTTTGCCGTCATTCAAACTTTTGCGCTTGGTCATTCAAACTTTTGCGCTTGTTCTTCGGAATCGGAGAAACGGTAGATAGAGCCATTTCATCTGGAGCAAGACCATGCACGAGCAAACTGTTGAGAGTCAGAGATAAGCAGCAAAGAAAACGGTTAGGAGCAAAGCGGAGATGATCAGAGTAATGCCCCAAGTGACCATCATGCTTGCCCCGCTTAAGGTTACTCACAGCAATGGTAACATCTCGGGTGCTGAGCACATGAAAGCGGCACATCTCTCCCTCATGACGACATGCATTGGCTTCGATTTCCTGTCTCAAACGGGCCATTTCTTCTGGCATATAACCAACACTGTTGTACAGGGTGTTGTACTTCTCGCGAAAACAAAGAGCAATATCATCTTCAGACAAGCAATCATTAACAATAGTTGGAGTGGCACTATTATTGCCACGCATTTTTTTCACTTCAGTCCAAAAATCATCACGCTCCTGATTTACAAAATGTTCACCCATGCGAGTGAAACGAGCGAGCTGGTCATTTTGTTTGAAGTATCTAATTGCACGATGATATTTTGCACGCGTAGAGCGTTGGATATTGGCCACAGCACCAGTGGCGGGGGAGTCACATGACTTCCAGATAGCGTGCCAGAAGAGTGCGTTATCTTTCAGGGGTCTTAGATGCGTCGACCAGAAAGGGACTGATCGTCTGCTACCTGACCGGGACACGGAGGAGTGCGGGATAGACCTGCGACCAGAAGAAAAGACAAAGACTGATTAACGCATTATAGTAAGACAATATGGTCTCCGTATGAGCAGTACATTGGGGCGAATCACATCGAAGTGCTTCATAAGGTGGTGTGAGATCCTCGGTGGATTCGCTAAGAGAATTGCGATAGTTTGCTATGTGAGCATCAGTGGCCTTCGGTCAGAGAGGCACTGGACCTCTCTGGGGGACTGATTGCCCATTGTTAATGGACGGCATGCTACATGTAATAGAGAGCGATAGTAAAAGTGCTGTGTGATCAGATGAGCTGAGTGCGTTATGATCGCACTGAACGTGATTGACGATACATACCAACTGACTGGATACAATGAAATGGTACAGTGTTGATCTCGTCCCATGCGCATCACTCTCGTGAGCGTAGTCAACTTCATAGCATGAAAGAGCACTGAGAAAAGATAAACTCTCATTAGTAACAAACTGATTAAGAGAACGAGTGTGCGTTGAAGCACGCCGAGACAATGCAGTGTTGAAATCGCCACCGAACACGATTCTGTCAATGTTGCTGATTTGAAGTAAATCGGCGACATCATTCAGGACTTCCTCAAACACTAATTGGTTGTCGTGATAAGCAACCTGTGTATCACATGGCATGTAAGCATTAATCAACAGCAGAGGGCCAATGGGCATAGTTGTTCTAATTATCTATCTAACCTGCAATTTTCGGGTCTCTAGTACAGTATTGCGCGTTCTATATTAAAGGGATGGGGAACTAAATTTTAAGTGATGTTCTATTGACTCATAGCACCAATTGATAGCATTCCGTGCCAAAAGCACCATGCCTGGATGCAAGCGTAAGGAAATAATGCATTCCGAATATCGGGGTTAGCATTGCGCCTATGGGAGAATGGCTTCCATTGCGAAGTATATAGGAGGCAAACGTCAGCTGATGGCTTGGTTTGGCTGATGGCTGATTGGTCCCGTTCCCTTCGTGAAGCTATCGATTTCAGCCAATCAGAGCAGAGCATCTTTGCCATAAAAGGACATCTTTGTTGTTTACGAAACGAAAGAGCATGCGTGGTGCACTCTGGCTGACCTTTTTACTGTTTCAGGATGAGAAACGTGGTAGGTGTCCTAGAAAATCGCTTGTTAAAATAAGAAAAATAGCGAAAAATATTTTTTGTTTGCGCCTGACTGGTGGCAAAATGATTATTCTATCTATTTCCGAAAAGAAAATAAAAAAATATCAAGGGGTTTAGTCGCCGGACACGGTGATATGACGAGGCCCATTGTAAAAGATGGGGAACTCGGTGTTTCATCACAGCGACTGACGTCACGCCTAATTAGCATTATATCTCCCGCGAAATCGTTAGCGATGATATTCCTTGTGTGGGCCAGGCATAAGAATCATCTTTGGTGCATCAAATAACGACTCAAAGTCCATTTTCAACCAGTTCTCCCTCCCTTTAAGCCGAGAACTTTTCGAACAAACCTCGTACATTTACACCTCTGACGACCGCGTCTGCCTCTCGGGTCCGTTCTCTTGTGCCAATAACCTCTCTATTACCAGGTTCACAATCTGAAGGGTAACTCCCACCCTCTCCCCCCCAACGGCTCCAAATTAAATTAATAGTTTATCATCAGTCTATGGCGAATAGGCAGTCAATCTGAACATAGAAAGACTGAACATGATTGTGGTGAATACAAATTTGACGAGTTAATTACTGGGGGTGCATGTGCAATAAGTGCAGTGTAGTCTGTGTATAGAGCCTAAACCTTCAGTGCATGTATCGGAATACGTAATGTATGGCTTCTAGGTATGCTGGTGACCGACGTTTCCTTCGTTCTCTGCAGGCATGGTTATCTCCATGTTAACCGGCAAACGGATAAAACATAACTCACTTTGACAAATATTCCGACATTATGTGGGCATGTAATCTGAATGAGGCAGTTGAATACGAATTATACCACTTCAGCGTATAATGGAGACAGTATCATATATTATCATATCTGCATGCGTATAGTCTGAACCGTTAATTTACACCCCTATATCTTGTCAACAACATGAACCAATGAAACCTCAAAACTAAGGTTGAATAAGAAGAAAACAAGACAGCGTGTTATGCTGTGAGAGTTTATTCAGCTCGTCAGAAGCCGTCGGAGTGACTGAAGATCTTCATTCTGAATTTCTGTCGCAGCTTGACCACACATCAGTGACATCACCACATTTATTCGCCACAGGTTTCTCCTGTGTTTCCGAGACACAATTGTTCATACATATCACAAACGAACTCCTTCCAGCACTGATGCCAATAATGGAGGCAAACGCAATCGTAGGGAACTCCGAACATACTTATAGCTGTTTCTTTTTCTCAGAATAATTGAGATTGGCTGTGCTGATACTCCAGCGCACCCTCACAAATTTATACACCCCTGATACCCTTACTCGACGACGGCTATAATGCATAATCAATTTCTTATTCATTTCATATATGTTTACATCACATAATATTTCAATGGAATATGTGTATATAATGGTGATATATTTCAAGGAAAATAATCGACGGCATTCATGTGCATCTGACTTAATGAGGGTGGTTTGACATTTCGATTGAAAGAAATTGCTCTCGTTATAACAAACATGCGCTGTTATAAAATTTTCAATTATTCATGGGGTGCAGTTTTTGTTTTTGTTTTTGTTTTTTTGTTTTTTTCACGAACGATTTTCAGCAAAAGGGCCCATTAGTTTCAGTCTTAAAATATTCAGCACTATATCTGCATTGTTGGTCTGCATGGTGGATTTGTCTTGCAGCTTCCTGTAATTCATATTCCTTATTTGATAAATCTGAGTTATTACATCGCGTTTTGTTTCATTTGTTATTGTCGCATTGCAATATCCCGATGGTAAAACACAAGCCACGTAAAAGGGATATTTATAATACAGTTAACACAAATGTCTTTTGTTTTGATTCAGAATCGCCATGATTTCTCCAGAGGGCCGATGATCTGATCTGTTGAACTCAAATTAAAAACGCCATAAATGTTAATCAAATTAAGCAACCTTGCTATCAGTCTCTGGCTGCGTGACGCTGGCTGCCAGACGTTTCGGCAAATTAAACAAATGGAAATCACTAGATAATTGTACGATGTACATAACAACGGGCGTTGATAGATAATACTAACCCCGAATGACAACGTATTATAATTGCCTTATATTTGGCCATATTAGGTGTGAACGAAATCAATAGTTATTCTATCTAAGTTATACATGTATGAGATCTTTGGTTGTATGGTGGAACACGCTTATCTGCGTCATGTGCTGACTGTCATCACCGTTTTTCGACACGGCAGTCAACATTGTATTTAAATCAATTCATGCCAATTAAGCTGAACGACCTTAAATGCTAACGATAATTAATAAATTACCATTCATTTTCATTGATGTGGCAGTTATACTCTCAGTTCTATCATTTTGAGTTTAAACTATTAGGAGTCACGAAACCATACTCGACTATTATACAATGAATTGGAATGTTATGCAATTGAGCCATCAGACAATGCAGGTAAGTCCTCGGGAATACACTCTTCGGGGTCAGCTAAAAAAAAAAAAAAAAAAAAAAAAAAAAAAAAAAAAAAAAAAAAAAAAATGAGGAAGCATTTTTATTGTGACCCTTTTCGGCCATATTAGGTTATTAGCCATGCTGGCTTTCAATCTTTCAACTCACAATCATGCATGGGAGGCAGTTCTCCTTCACACCATTTAATTAAGCTCATACACATTGTTCAAATCGTCAATCATTGAATTCATTTCGCTGAAGAAGTTCAAATGGGTATCAACAGTGTGCATTGATAATGAACCAACCCGACCTGCATTGTGTAACACCCAGTTGGCCACTCCGACTGGTGGTGTTGCGTCGTCTGCTCGTTAGACAATGACCCTACCTGCTGAAGCTGGTCAGATAACAAACGCCAGTAGATCTCAACCATCTTGTTATTCCAAATTTCAAAAGGCGTCAGTGCATTCAGAGCAAATTACTGATTGTAATCTTCATCATGTAGGCCTATGTATACTAAAAGACCGAAATTGACTCATTTAATTATCGAAGATGGATACAGACTTGACATTCAGATTTTCGGTTACATCTTGTGGAAGTAGGATTAGATACGAGCAAGCTCCAAATTGATTTCCGCGGAAACGCACGTTTTCAATTGCAAAATCAATGGAGGGTTTCGATATAATGTACATATTATATATATAATAAATATTATAACATAATAATATTTTCATATATGGCCGCCACGCAATGCTAGTAACCAGAACAGGTTTCGAATAATTGTATACACTCAGGACCATGACTATAAATTATTTTGCGCGTAATTTTGGTTAAAATATTTTATGCGTTCTATTTTGTTATGAGTATTAGTCAATTAGTAATTCACAACAAGTGTGGGACCGATCCGGTCACGTGATCTTGAATTTTGTCGTATAACCACACAGAAAAGCAGTAATAACCTTAGCTTAAGCCAAACGCTCTGAGAATAACGTGACTCAGGAAGTTTGTTTTCATCAAGATCAGATGATCGTCTCCATTTCCTTTGAGTTTTTCTGACTTGCGCTTCAACTGCTCATTTTATTCTGGTTGGTTAATATCGAAGCATACCTATTGCTACCTTTCCTGTCTTAGTCGTTTATAATTATCTATTTGCAGTTTTGTCTTTGTCGTGTATAATGCAGTTTAATTCACATTTTCAATTTTAATAGTTCAGACTTCAGGATAATGAGGATTAGCTCCCCGGGGGTAGCGGAGCAGTTCCTACACTCCAGACTACGCTATGGCTTGGGGAGCTAGTTCAGGATCGTGTTTATGCATTCATCCAATTTCACATTCAAATCGGGCATTAGAATTTCGTATGATCTTTGTTGATCTATATCCTTGGTCGGAGTGGGTCCAGGCCCTCATGAAGCAGCTGTTTGGTGTTAAACTATCATTACGTTAATTTAGCACAGATTCTCGGGCGAGGTCTGTGAGACCCATTGGGCTCGCTGTAGTATGTCAGCTAACGTTAATTAAACTGCGTTTCGGCCGTATATGATCAGATAGATTTCAATTAGCTCCCCAGGGGTAGCAGAGTAGCAGACCTGCCAACCTTGGAGAGTTTGAATGCGGCTGAAGTTGGCAAGCCACTAAGCTGCGCAGCCTACCTAGGGTGTCCGGGGGTATGGGCATACCCCCGGACCCCTGGAAAAATTGTTGTAAATTGAAATATGGAAAATGTCATTTCCGAGTACTTCAGAGTTAAAAACAGGTGCAGCAGAGCATCTTCAGATCAGGATCGATGCTCACCAGTCACTGTCCATAATTATTGTTCTAGACTAGTGCATGTAGACCTATCACATGATCATGAAAAGAAATGAAATATACACGGACGATTTAGGAATGCGGGTGAGATGCTCTGCTTTGGTGGGTAAGCGGGAGGGAGGGTCAGATTACGGGTGACACTCGCTCAATGTGTGTTGGCAGGTCTGGTGTAGTGTATTATGGACTACGCTACGGCTTTGGGAGCTAGATTTGAATTAGCACAAATGAATCGGGTGAGGTCTGCATACACCTCCCATCGTCTCGCTGTCGTATGTCAGCTAGATTTGAATCAAGTGGAGTTTGAAGCAGCCACCTGAGTCCTTCAGTCACTCAAATCAGTCTTTGTTCGATGTTCATCATCATCAACTTGTTCGTGAATTAATACAATAATGATGATTGGTTGCACACAGAGTTAATTTGTATTATATAGGCCTACTATTTTCAGATATTTCATTTTATATTCTATATATATCTCATATATTTTAGAATCTTGCACATGCTTTGCGATCGGTCGTTTTTTTTTCGGGGTTGCGAGAGATTGAGAAAAAATACTTCCCAAGTGCCGGATTTTGAGGACTGAGGTAAATCTACTGGGAAATTGATTAACCTGTACATATCTACGTAGATTGGGTGTAAGTGCCACATCTCCTAATGAAAAAGGGGAAGCAATGAATAAGTTCTTCTGCAACGTCTTCACCGAAGAACAGGCATTGAGCCCCTGGTAGAACAGAGGGCACCCGATGACCCAACCATAGCTGATCTGAAAATTACGGACGAAATGGTTAGGCATAGGTTGAACAAACTGAAGATTGAGAAATCCCCTGGTCCAGATGGTCAAAACGCCAGAATCCTCAAAAAGCTGAAAGAAGTGATAGCTGGTCCACTCGCAGATATAATGCAACAGTCCCTGTTTGAAGGCTCCCTACCACTAGAATGGAAAGAGGCCAACATAACGGCGATTCATCAGAAAGGACCAAAGAATGAACCAAATAATTAGACCTATCAGCCTAACGTCCTAAGTTTGCAAGATAATGGAAGCCATTGTAAGGGACCACATGCTGGAATTCCTCTGCTCACTCAACAAAATCAGCCCCCACAATGGATTTGTCCCCAAGAGGTCATGTGCAACCCACCAACTAGAATGCCTGGAGATAGGGAACAGAGCAATCGACACAGGGCAGACAGTGGATGTCATCTACCTAGACTTCAGCAAAGCATTTGACAGTGTACCGCACAAAAGGCTGATATCAGGGTACGAACCCTTAATTCCATGACCATCTTTCGAAATGACAAATTTTTCATAAGTGAAAAAAAAAACGAGAAAAAAACGAAAGGAAAAAAAACAAGGACGACAGAAAAGGATATTGAATGATTGACATTGATATGCTTAAATAAATGCTTACCTGTTTGGCTTAGTTGTAGAGCGTTGGACTTTAAATTCAAGGGTTAGGGGTTCATACTTTTATTGTAATTGTATCTCACTTGCATTATGGGCCCCTCGGTTTGAAAGCAATTGAAAAGTTGAAGGTGTGTTGGATAACTAAGTTTTATGGAGTACTTTTCAGCAGAGAATAATTCTCGTTATAATATCAACCAATGAATGGTAATCTATGTTTCAGGTGTGTGATCACAATAAGCCATGGGGAACCAGCTGACTGGCATTGCAGCCTCTCAGATCTTGCCGGTGGAGCATTATCTCACGGATGCTGCTGATCTTGAGTACGAATCAAGGTATTGCAACCGCTTTGTTAGAAATGCACCTTCTTAATTACACATTCTTAAAACAGCCTTGGTAGTACTCGATTCTTCAAAGTAGCTCGTGCTCGTAGCAAAGAGGGCCTGGTTGTCATCAAGGTGTTTGTGATTCATGACCCATCGTTGCCTCTTAACCACTACAAAGACCACTTGGATCGTGAGTTCTTCATGTTATTCCACTTTTGTAAAATTTCACCTCTTTTTCTTCTTTTTTTTCCAGAGATCTTGGTTCAGTTACTTGGGGCATCAAATTGTCTGCCCTTTCAGAAGGCAACTGTGAGTTATTGCTTGAAGAAGTTTTAGACTTTACTTTGCCATATTTTCTAAGGTGTCCGACAAAGCTGCTCTGCTGTATCGTCAATATATCAAGGACAGTTTATACGATCGCATCAGCACAAGACCATTTCTCAACGGGATTGAGAAGCGATGGCTGGCGTTTCAGCTGCTGTGTGCGCTCAACCAGGCACATCGCCTCAGCGTACGCCTTCAAATTGTTTCCTCAAATGTTTATTGAATCTTATAATTTCCACAGGTTTGTCATGGCGACATAAAATCTGAAAATGTGATGGTCACCAGTTGGAATTGGCTGCTTCTGACAGATTTTGCAAGCTTCAAGCCAACTTACCTGCCTGAGGTAGTAGGAACGGTTAATGGCTTTGAGCCTTGGAATAATTGGCGGTATCGATATCTATGATTAAACTTGAAATTTGTTCCTGTTCTTCTCGAGAATTAATCAACTTGATAATTCCTGTACACATCTTCTGCATTGTACAAAAATCTTGTATTTCCTTTTTATGTGCCTTAAATTCATTATTCTCATCTGTAGTATGTGACATGTATCCACTTTACCAGTGCACCTTATCAAGACAAATACATAATCCACACTCCTAGGTTTCTGGTTCATTTCAGGACAATCCAGCTGATTTCTCTTATTTCTTCGATACATCTCGTCGGAGAACTTGCTATATTGCTCCCGAGCGCTTTGTTGAAAGCTCGTGGAGAGCCGTAGAGCCAGGGCAAGATGCAGCCAACACTCGCTACCTGACGGCGAGTGAGGTGAAGACGGGTGACCTGACTCCTGCCATGGACATTTTTTCTGCTGGGTTTGAACCTTTTCTGATTTAGTTCTTCACTTTTGAATTCTTCGTTTTTTATATGAAGATGTGTGATTGCTGAGCTGTTCACTGAGGGGAGTGTTGCTTTTGACTTGTCTCAATTACTGGCTTACCGATCTGGAGAATATGACCCAGCAAAGGTTCTTCAAAAAATCGATGATCCCGATATCCGTGTATGTTTATTTGAATCAGTAATTCGTTAAGTTTTGATTATAAGTATGGTTTTTTATTATTATATAGGAATTGGTGATTGATATGATCAGGAAGGATCCAGCTGAGAGGTTATCTGCTGAAGAATATCTCGTTAAACAGCGCGGAAAAGCGTTTCCTGACAGTTTCTACAATTTCCTGAAGCTCTACCTGCAGCGATTCTCCTGCAATCCGATTATGTCAGCTGACGATCGCATTGCTAGGTACGTATGACGTAATCTAAAATCCGCAATTTCACATTTCTAATCTGAACAGAATCAAACGAGATTTTTCTTTGATCCTTAAAAATCTCGATGTCAATGAAATTGACCCTTCCCAGAATTCTCTCCTGGTTCTCGTCATATCTCTCCTCACTTCCTGTCTGCGTAATTTGATGGTCAGTTTGAAGGTTTTTCTAGAATAACTTCCAAAGAATCCCCTTATTTGTTACAGTATTGCAACAGTAAGCTGACTGCTCTTGACTTGATGTTGACCTTATCGAAGTATGTCACGTCAGATATCCTCTTTGACAGGCTTCTTCCATTCATGGTAAGTGCTCGTAACTCTCTCAGCCTCCCAAATAAAAATTCCTCTGCTCAGCTGTTTCTCACGAATGACTCATACCCGAAAGTTCGAGCTGAATCCATTCGTGTCATCACCCAAAGTTTGGCAAACATCAATCATGTTCCCATTAGGTAAGTCTCGGAATTACTCCAATTAATTTTTTCTATCATTATTTTTGTTTCTGCTCAGTGATGCCAATGTCTTCCCAGAGTACATCCTCACACAAATGGTGAGAATGTTGTCCAGTTGTATTTTAATTTTTTTTAGGGGGATGAAAAGTTTAGTTATTCAATTATTGCTATTTAATAATAATATTTCACTTATTGTTATTTAATATGGCATTTTGTTGCAATTTATTTCCAGAGTCCTCTTAGCCAAGATCCTGCTGTAATGGTTCGGGTTTCCTACGCGGAAAACATTGCTCTTCTTGCTGAAACTGCTCTCAAGTGAGAAACACCTTTTTTTCCAATCCTCATCTAACAAAGTTTTGTCTTGCGTTAAGAAAAGAAAAAAATCAGTTATGATATACATGTAGATCATTTTGCATTCCTGTGTTGATTTTTGAATAATTTTTTTGTGCATTCATTTGTTCAGATTCCTGGAGATGGTGCAATTGAGTAAATCTCCAAATGAACTTGCATCTGATTCTTGCTATGAAACTAACCAGCAGAAAGTAAGTGAAGTTTATCAATTTACCGCTCATCAAAGTTGGTTCATTAGGTGAATTATGACACTGAACTTCAAACGCTTCACTCCATGATCCAGCAGAAGGTCGTCACCCTTCTCAGCGATCCCGATAATGTCGTTAAGAACACTCTTCTGCAATCAGGAATCACCCGACTCTGTGTTTTCTTTGGCCGGCAGAAAGGTCTTTTGCAATTCTTATTCTTTGCTTGTTCTCCATTTGAAGGATTCCTATTATTCCAATTATTCATAAAATCCTCTCCTTGCAGCTAATGATGTTCTGGTGTCGCACATGATCACATTTTTGAATGACAAGGTATGTTAACTATATATAAAGCGTGATCACCATGACAACATATTTATCCATGGCAACTACAGAATGACTGGCACCTCAGAGGCGTGTTCTTTGACGGCATTGTGGGCGTGGCTGCTTACGTCGGTTGGCAGAGTTCTGAGATATTAAAACCTCTGCTTCAACAGGTGTTTACATGAGAGAAATCTCACACATGAGGATGCTCAATCTTACACTCACAGGGCCTAAGCGATGCTGAAGAGTACGTCATTCATAAGACGCTCAATGCTCTGAAGTCTCTGACAGAACTGGGATTGCTGCAAAAGCCAATTCTGCATGAATTACTCCAGGACATCATGCCACTTTTTGTCCATCCAGTATGACAATTGCTCTTTTAATCCCTTCGCGTATTTATTCATTCCTTTGCTAGAATAACTGGGTGCGTCAAGGAGCGGTTGGTTTTGTGGCTGCTGTTGCTCGTGTGCTGAACGTAGCGGACGTTCACTGTAAACTCTTTCCTCTCCTGCAACCTTTTCTGCGTCGGCCGATCATCAAAGTTGAGAGTGAGGTTGTCCTGCTGAATGCCCTCACAGATCCCCTACCCCGCCCGATCTATGACTACGTACTGCGCTCCACCCTGATGGAACCGCTGTTTGAAACTTTGTTGGATCGACAGCTGATGCGATCGCTCTGTCGATCTGGTCATCAACCAACGTATGCGGAGGTTAGCGAGGGTTTGGCCCAGTTGCTAAGGAAGCTTGGGTCCCAGGGAATGCAGCATGTGGAGGAGGACAAACTGCTGGTAAATGAGATTCTTCTTTTTTTTTTCTCGTTCATTTTTGTTTCTTAATTCACAGGCTATGAAAGATTTCATGCTCAAAGTACACAGAGCTAAATCAGGGTACGATCCCTGTTTCCTTTTTTTCCCCATAGTTTAGAATATTCTGTACTATCACATAGGTCGGTCGAGCCTTCTCAGAGGAGTGGCGATGCTGAGAATCAAACAGGTGTAATTGATTTATTTGGAGCGGGCAAAGCATTGCAACGTCGTCACGCTGATCTTCTTAGGCCGAGCGATTCCAAGATGGACGTTGTGCCACTTCCTCCAGCCAGGTTGGTCGGTCCCTCTCGTCGTCATGTGTGTCAAATGTGTTTCCTTATACAGCAGGCGACCAACGAGACGCAAGGGACAGCCTGAGTCACCCACTGTTCTCATGGTGAGGAGTAAATCACTTCAGAACCTATTTGATTTGTTTCCCGTGTAGAATGAAGATTGGAAGCAGATGTTTGGACACAGTGATCTGGAGAAAGGCGTTCCTGGCTCAAGTGGCCCTCAGAAAACCAAGCAAGCCACGCCCCCTCCCGCTGCCCCAGTGTCCACTTCCCCCTCGGTCAGTGCGTCTGAGCTTGACCCTGGCAGCACCAGCAGCAGTCAGGTGACCATCACAGCCTCTGTGATGGGCAGTCCAGCATCTTCCATGGAGCTAAGTAGGAAAGGGAATCTCTCACAGAGCATTGAAAGTAAAGTGCAAGGTGCTTAAATAAAAACAAGCTTGTTATCATTTATTCACTAAACCATGTTTTCACATTGCAGTGCGTTATGCTCCTTGTAAAGTTGAACTGCGCAATTTGGTTTACCATAAGCAAGATCAGTTTTCATGCGATCAAATGGCGAAAGATCTCCTGGATAACGCCTCCTGGGAGAACAGACCCCCTCCTCCCAACTGGCAACCCAAAGGCCAATTGGTTGCTCATTTGCATGAACACAAAGGAGCCATCAACAGGTGCCCACCTCCCCTACACATCCCATTATTCCCATTCCCAAATGAATAAAATGATTATTATTACTATTATTCCCATTCCCTCCTTTTCACCAATGCTTTTTTGATTACAGAATTCAAGTGAACCAGGAATCGTCCGATCGCGTGTTTGCCACTTGTTCAAATGATGGCACGGTGAAACTGTGGGACTGCAGTCGGCTGGAAGGCAAACACGTGACAAACCGCTCAAGGCATACGTACAACAAGCAGGGAGGTCAGATCAAGTGCATCACCTTCTGTGACTCTGCGCAGTCCATTGCTTCTGCCTCTGACAGTGGCGCTATTCATGTATTCCGGTGAGAGCATTTTGACCTAATATTAAATCCACATCTGATTCAACGCCATTTGTTTTGCAGAATGGAGGTTGATAATCCTCGCATCAACATCCAACACACTAAAAATTTGGATGTGGATTCCGAGGGACTCGTTGTTGACATGACCTACTTTGACACAGGTACTGTAACCCGATTGACTCAATCTTGGCATTCTTTTGCCTCTCATTAGAACCTGCAAACTAATTAATGATTAAAAGATGTCAGATGTTTATGGGCAATGGGTGCCTGGTGTCCTTAAGCATTGTGTGATGTCCATCCTCAATCATTTGGTCTAATTAAGTTTGTGAGATTATTGGGGCTGTTTAAGTATTAATACGAAATGTCATCATTTTTAATATCAGTCAGGTAATCATTTAAATAAAATACCTGTGTGATTTCTCAGGGTCTCAGAACGTGATCACCTACGCCACTGTTCACGGCTTCCTAGTCGGCTGGGATCTCCGCTCACAAAAGGTCGCCTGGAAACTGAATAATGATCCGAAACATGGTAAGCAATCCCACTCCATGTTGCTTTGCCAAAACAGTGTCGCTTTCAGGCCTTATCACTTCATTTGCTGTGCAACACAACCTTAGCTGGCTGTCTGCTGGAACCAGTTCTGGCACTCATGTCTGCTGGGATATGCGCTTTCAACTTCCTATCACTACTATCGTGCATCCAACCGGTTTGTGCTTCACTTGTTAATTTACAGCTCATGATTTAGGTCTTGATCAGGTGCTCGTGTGAGGCGTCTGCTTGTACATCCAACTGAGCCATCAACAGTTTTGTCGTCGGTTCAGGGGAACAACGAAGTCTCCTTTTGGGATATGGAGACGGGTGCTCGACAGAAGACACTTTGGGCAAGTTCTGCGCCCCCTATGTCTCAAACTCAGGTTGGTGCTATATTCTTGTGTGAAACTCACTGGATTCCTTGCTTCTTATTTCAGGCTTCTAACCATTCCGCCAATGGCCTTTACCTTGGCGTAACCGATGGCAACACATTCCTACTGACGGCTGGTTCAGACATGCGCCTCCGATACTGGGATCTCAGTTTCCCTGCCAATTCTCACATTGTTGTCGGTGCAGCCAGTGATCCCATTCAGCAAGCGGCTGTTTCTTACAGGTATTTTTCACTTTTATTGATTAGGGATTGTGTAATTCTCCTGTTTTTCTGTGAAGATCTCGACTGATTGAAGGCACTGAAGTTGTTCAGGAGACATATGGAAAGCCACGCGCTCCTGTCAATGAGGACCTCCCCAGGAAGGGGCCTGACGTGCCTGCACATGGTCACCATGATATCATCACGGATATCAATGTTTGTCAAACATCTCAGTGTTTCATTCTGACCAGTGCACGTGACGGCGTCATCAAAGTCTGGAAGTGAATGGCGACATTTGAGTGAATTCTCTTCATTTAGTTTTTCTGTGATTTTGTGTAACAATCATGAATGCCATTCCAACAGTGAGCTATGACTGTTTTGCCTGCATATTAGGATTTTTTTATCTCCACTCGGGCGGATATAACTTGTTTCTAGTCACTGTGTAAAGGCTGAATGCAAAACCAAATGAAATAAATGTAATTACTGATTTATTTCATTTTCTCAAATTTAATGTGTGAGAAAAGCATTATTTTTTGGGTAGCTCATGATACTGGAGATACGGATGAGATTGCTAGTCACATGCATTCGGAACTGTACCTGTTTGCAGTGTGCGTAGACCAGTGTGGTGAAATGAAAAAGGATAGGAAAAACACGTTTACACAACTTTACATACATCAGTTGTAGAGCATTGGAATTGCAATTCAAAGGTTGGTCAGGGTTTCGATTTCCCTCCGTGACTACATACCAAAGTATGCAGTCTCTTAGTTCGGGACCTGTAATGACTTCAAATGAGCACCTCTTGCTCAGAAACCGGTGGATTTCAGGGATGGACGAATCAGAAAGAATTCACGTTGTCAGGCGGTAAAGGTACTATATAGACCACAGAGCCGCCGCCGATTGGACGTTTAGCCAGCTGCCGTCTGCCAGCCGCTATCAGCCGATTACGTCAACAGCGGCTCTCAGCCGATTCAATCCAAATATTTTACATTCAGTATTATAAGAAGTTATCATTTGTACAAGTCTTTATTGTGTTCATGGTGTTTTTTATATACTTACCATCTGAGCTATCTGTGGAAGTAGATTTTACTCAGTTTACTTCATTAAAATGAATTTAAGGATTTATGCCATACTTTATGCATGCCCATACAAATACATGTACGAGGGTTGTCCCAAAATATATCAGACTGACATATAGGATGCGCAGTATACTAGTACGTACTAGGGTTAATGTAAAATATTCCTTCACGGGTACTAGTAGATCCCTTGTTACTAGCTACATATATATTACTGATATGTACCTGGCATTAAGCCTACCACTCTTTGATTGATTGTTCTTTAACTAGTAAAACTCACAGCACTGCCGAACCCTCATTTCAGAATTCGGAGGCCAAAAATAATTTATATTGGCCTCTCATAACACTTGATTCATTTACACTGTTTGTCTACATGTATTGCTTTTGTTGGTCAGAAAAATGAGTGAAGTTCTGTTAATTATCATGCAATTAGTTAAGCTATATACAGGTAACACAGAAGTTGCCCAATAATTGCAAACCGAGACATACAAAATCGCGAATTTCTCATTCAAGATCCTGATGCAACAACTTATTCGGTTCGCCATCCTTTTTTCTTTTCCAACCTGTTCCTCTATTTGCTTCCTCTTCCCGCTGCATATATTATTTGATTGTCACAAAAGAGTTAATTAGAATCTTGCTGAATTTGCGTCAGCAGACACAACACACGAAGTGATGATGATGATTATGATGATCATGGTTAAAAATAATGTTTTTGAAGTTTATGAAACGGCCTAAACCTCTTGAACTTGAGTCAAGCAAGAGAGTGTAATTGAGTGGGACATCATAAGATTTGGAAATCGTCCAATCTCAAAATTACCACACTGGTACCACATGTAAAGAATAGTGAATGTTTGTGTTAACTAATGGCATCATTATACATATAGGATTATATAGCAACCATTGCCAAGCCTCTCCAAGCCGCTGCTAGCCGCCGATCACAATGCTTAGCCGATATCTCTGATTGGTGAAGCGGCCTAAGCAGCTAGCCGGTCATTTTTACTGCAGCCAGCCGATTCTGCCTAATTACAATCTGCTCCAGGGTCTAGTACTATACTATAGTAATGCTACAGTGCAGATGTCTGTTTAAAGTTTGCTAAAATGTATCAATTATTAAAAAAATAACTACCTAGAAAAAATTAATTATGTTATTTTGCGCCCATTTGGCATTTATGCAAAGACATCAAGTAAAAATTCAATTTTGAATGAGGGAGGAATATTCAAATGCGTTCAATCAAGCTTATTTATGGCCCAGGGCCCTGTTTGCCACCAAAATTGGAAATATATCGCGGAATGATGGGTGCACTCTATTAACTGAGTTAAATTGGTTTAAATGTTGATGAAATTGGTATAGAAGTGATAGGAATAACAGCATGACATATTATATACTAACCATATTAAGTATTGTGTAACATTTTCTCAGAAATGCGTAGCACCATTAATTGGAAAGCACTGAGATCTTAAACATATTAAGTATTTATCTTATTGTGATTTTTACACTGCAATCTGTTTTGTAACATTTTCTCAGAAATGCGTAGCACCATTAATTGGAAAGCACTGAGATCTTAAACATGCGTGGAGTAGATAAACGAAGATGAAGTCCGCTGAACGCTTTCATAGAACTGCGATTTTCGAACTCGGCTTTGACAGAGCGCATTTCTCGGAATTTAATTAGTGTAGGCCTACAGTCTGTGCGAGCACCGAATTGCGAAATGAGGTCATTCTGTTGAACTGTGCTGAGAGGAATGCTTCAATAATATTTGAAGCTAGCTAGTTTTTCGCGTTGAGAGGATGGTGCATTTGCAATAATCCCCGTGACAGTGTACTGGATTCAATTAATGGATTACTAACACAGATGAATCGGACGAGGGCTTGGCATCTCACTGTGGTTTATCAACTAATGGATTATGTACTCTTGAATCTTGCTAGTCACAGAGTGTGGAAGTGAAGACGAATTGCAGTAACGAGGTCAATGAGTGAGTGAGAATTCGATAATTATTTTGTTCAATCGAGCGTTCAAGTGGTTTTATTTATAAACTGAGGATATGGTTTGTATATTTTATTATTTAATTAGGTGGCAAAATATATCGGGATTATAGTTTGTGTGAGTTTGTGGCTGGTATTAGCGTTCTTAATTGCCAAATTGCACAATTTTCCACGAGTGTCTGAAATTGAGCGCTGAATTCATGATCATTTCATGAAACTTTCAGATAAATATACACTAATACAGTTATATCTTCGTAGCCGTATATGAGAATATTCAGACGGCATTCTGTCTATCTTGAATCTTGCTAGAGTCACAGAGTGTGGAAGTGAAGACGAGTTGCAGTAAGTCTAATTAATTACAAATTTATAATAATACATATAGCATACTTTTCAACTGTGAGAATGTGATGATGCGATAAAACTCACATTTGTCGAGAGGCAGTCGTGCACTCGAGCGATGTCGGCCGCCGATTTCCCGTCTGCGCCACAAACTTATCAAACCAATTACCGAGTTGTTTTAATGAATATTCTCTCACATTTCGAGGTCAATGTGGTCATGCTGTGGCACGTTATTTTCATTGCATACTTACTATTTGGGATGTTGGTTTTGTACGCATGGTATCTTAAGAATCACTAAAACACACACAAAAATAAAAATAAAAATAAAAAATAAATTGTAAGTGGCGATCTGTGACATGTTCTGTGATCTGTGATGATTTCCCTTCGCTTTTTCGATGAAAGCTCTATTTTGTCATTATTAGACTTCACTTCAGGAATTAGCAGGACTAATCAAGCAATCTGAACGACATTTTCCAAATGAAGTAATGAAGAATTCCCCTCTGGCCTCTGAGACTGCCCCTCTGTATATGAGAATATTCAGACGGCATTCTGTCTAACTTTTGGCCCCATTCTACATGTAACTGCATCTGACCTGCGAATAGACGTTATAGACCCTTGTGTAATGCAATCAATGGAGTAGACAAATCGAACATGACTTCAATTATATTGTTACAGTTACACAACAAAGTACTCTCTCGCATCGAGCCTTTTGTTTTGCCATACTATTAATTGGCTAATTGAGCCATGCATACGACACTCGGTCAATTAACAGTGGCTGACAGGCTTTGTTGCCTTAAATATACGAATGCAGTTTGTAAAATTATGCGCTATTTTAACTACATGATGTATGATGTGCACGCGTGCAACACAAATCTGTTGTCGATTTAAAGCAGCAAGTGAATTTTAGGGTTTGATGACAAGTTTGAGAAGGCCAACAGGGCGTTAAATGATTGGGAGATAATTATGTTTCAATCTCGTTCCTGACCACAGAACATATGGTTCCTGTCAGTGCTGTCAAAGAATGTGGAGACGTGGGCAACATCATTGTCTAATGGGCAGACGACGGCCACACCACCAGTGTCGGAGTTCGGTCGGAGCGGTCAACTGGGTGTTACACAATGGGGCAACATCATTGTGTAACACCCAGTTGGCCGCCCCGACCGATTGGTGGTGTGGCCGTCGTCTGCTCGTTAGACAATGGGGCAACATGGCATTCCGTTGCGTTCCTGTCTATGCTAGCATGCAGGATAAAGACCCCTTGGAATTTTCTGGAAAAACTAATTAATTAAGGGGGTAATCCAGTCCGGGGTTTCTGCTCTGGCGTCGACCATATAACGCTTCTGAGTGTTGGTTGACCATGGAGTTGCAAAATCAATATATACACGTTGTTTGAAGTGCAGTGTATCAGTCCGTTCTAGGGTCTCCTCGTGCTCATGAGGTTCACAATCGTTATAGACATAAACATGCACATGCAGATACCAATATTTAACAAGAGATTCTTAGCTGGAATTCTTTGGCCGAATCACGTGAGCAGGCAATGCACACGTGCTTGAGGCATTTGGTCAACAAACAGGCGAATGAAAACTTACAATACTCGTCCGGGAAATTACGAAAACAAAATAGGGTTAATTTAGAAAGTGTACTACCAAGTAACTCTCAACAAATTTTATTGATTAATATAAAACAATGGAACAACAATGCATGAAATCAAATAAAAAATCTGGGTATTTCCCGAAATGGATTTTTGGTATTATTTCAAAAGCACAGTTTCTGTAAAAATTCTTTGGTGTTTCACCTCTCTTCAATGGACCAAAACGACTGCGCGTCGAACACTACTTACTACCTGTGTTTCATTTCTGTGCTGGTACAAGTATTGACAAAGATTGCATTCGAAGTTCAGAGGGAATTTGCAGTCGAAGGCACGCGATTGCTCGATTTACGCGTTGCAGCTCTCGGGTTCCTTGGTCAATTGGATTACGAAATTTGCTAAATCTTTGACAGAACCACCGAAATCTCTCACGTCGATGTACATGTAACTATACCTTTCGGGAGAACATTCGCGTAGTCCGCTTCTCCAAGCACGAAGGGGATCACATTGGCCTGGCGTATAATGCGGTGGAACTTCTCAGTCACGTATTCATCACAAACGCATCTTCAAAAATCAAATAGAACCAATAGTCACGTTTGGTCAAATCAAGCATGCATGTCCTCTGTTCATTGCCATTCATCCCGTGACGATACCTTATTGATTTCTTTTTCTTTCTTTCTTTTTTACTAACTGCCACTCTATCGCATATTGTACCATCGAATGTCTTTATTCAAAATATGTTCTCCATCGTTGTAGGCTCACTTACATAGTGATTCTACATCATTGGCTTCACTGGTCTCCGGCGCTACTGAAAGAAAAGAAGCACCGGCACACACCGATGAACACTCACCCTATTTTGGTACATCCATTTCACTCGATTTCACATGACGTCACTCGGAATTCCCAATATGGCTCACAAGGCAAGGCAAGAAAATGAATTCACAGTATTTGCTGAATGCGACCAGTTGACTAAATATTACCATAAATAACAGCCAATGAGATACCACCGGTCATCGGTGTATGCCTGCGTCATTATATACATGACTAGGGAACCAGTGAATGAATTGGCTATAGTTGGCTATTGATAAATCGCGGGAGAACGTTATGATTTACTCCTGTAACTGCTTATGCCTTATGCGGCTTGTCGAAATATTTGCTATGATATACGGCTCGTCGTATCGTCTGTCTATTTATCGCCCATTTCTATTTTTCTTCCTCGTCCCTGTTTTTGAAGAAATTTTGTTGCGAATTTTTCTTTACGGCATGTATCAGTTATTCAGCTACACGTATTACCGAATGTCGTGGCTATTTTTCATGCCCATTTTCTGGTCTTGTTGTGTCGTGTCCTCCTTGAATACAACTCGGACTCCATCTAAACTCATACTCATTTCTTTCGATGGATTCCGCTGGGACTATTTGGACATGGCTCACAAGTATGGCTTTGAGACGCCGAACTTCGATGCCCTGCTTGCCAATGGGAGTACTGTGGCCCCGGGTGGAGTCATGAACTCGTTTCCCACTAAAACGCTGCCGAACCATTACACAATCGCTACAGGGATGTACCCTGGAAACCATGGCGTTGTTCACAACCAATATCTCGACCCTGACGACGGAGTATTTTTCCTGGAAGATGATAACCAAACGCTGGCAAATGTCTCCTTTTGGTGGAATAATGGTACCTTTGATAAGGGGCCGTATCTACCGGAATTTGTTCCAATGCCCATCTGGATTGCTAATCAGTTGAATCAGAAGAACCAGGAATCACGCAATGCACGACGTAGTGGCGTCATGATGTGGCCAGGCGGTGGTGCGCCACTGTATGGCGAAGTGAGCCATGTGTGGAGGTATTTTAACAATTCCGTACGGAATGAAAGCAGATTTGATGAACTGGTCGCCTGGTTTGTTGATGAAGCTGCTCCAATTAATCTTGGTTTGCTTTATATCAATGAACCTGATTTGCATGGTCATAAATGGGGTCCCACTTCACCAAAATTGATGAAACTGGTGTCGGAGCTGGATGCGTTGGTTGGATATCTGCTTCGTCTCTTGATTAAGAATAATCTGTACGATGACATGAATCTGATCATTACTAGTGATCATGGGATGGCCAACATCACAAGTCGAGTGATTTTGGAGGAGCATCTGGATTTATCGACCTACGAGTCTTATGGATCGTCCCCTGTCTTGCTCATCTGGCCCCATGAAGGTTCCTAAAAAGTGTACCTGGGTAGGGGAATTTAACGCCACTAATAAAATCTCTTCTTCAGGTTTTGAGGATGCAATTTACACTAAAATGTCTAAAGTTCCGAATATGAGCGTGTACCGCAAAGCAGATATACCTGCTGAGTATCATTACACATTCAACAGAAGAATTTCTCCTCTGCTGTTTGTAGCAGATCCAGGAGTATCATTCTGCCGCACTCAAGCGAATTGTAGTGATATCTGTGAGTGAATTATTACATAGCCAATTATATACTCCATAACTTCTTTGTTTCTTCTCTTTACAGTGGGGAACCATGGTTACAACAACAGCTGGAACGACATGCATCCCTTCTTCGTAGCGCATGGACCTGCGTTCCGTCGTAACCACGTCAGTCCCCAGTTCAACAACGTCGATATTTATCCTATGATGTGCAAAGTTCTCGGCATTGAACCAGGGCCAAATGACGGGAATCTGGAGAACATTGAAAATATTCTGAGTTTCAAGAGACCTAAGAACAACTCATATGTGATCTGTGAGTATTCTGAAATCTGAATGTTGTCAATAGTATAATCTTGGTATGATTACAGGGGTCATTATTTTTACCATTGGTTTACCTATCATTGTGATTGCACTTCTGTTCACCATCAAAGCGTGCCGTGGCCATGTCGGGGACTATAAGCCTGTCAGTAGAGGAGTCCTCCTGAGTGATATGCATGATCCACTGCTTACTTCAGATGAGGAGATATAAGGAGGAGGAGCATTCTGTGATTTTTACACATGCCTTGGGGTTTTTGCTATGCATTTCATGTTGTTGAATATTATTTTGCATAAATATATGAATTAATAACTTAATCTGTTGACTGAATTTATTATTTTATTGCATGTACCTGTTTTATCTCTGCATGATTTCCGTATTTATAATACATGATTTCTAAGAAATTGAGACAGATTTCTGAATTTAAAGGCTCATTTTGAGCGTGGTTGATTGTTTAGGGACATTTTTCTACTCATTTTATGATAGTCATTGTGTAACATGCATTTGAATGTAATCAGGTGCTTCTACTGGTTTTTTTTACTCATTTTTGTTTGTCTTGGGACGAAATAATCACATAATTATACTCACGTAGGTTCTCCATAACTTTTGTGGCATGAAAAGACTGTGACATAATTATTTATATATTATTATGTGACAAAATTTGATATCGTGCATTATCCACATTAAAAGTTGTCCAACATTTCTATATTTTAAATTTTATAGTTTTAATATGTCAAATAAATAATTACTCTTTTTCTGGGATTTTTGTTCTTTCAAATTCCATGTAGAATCCACTTGGTTGCTGAAACACAAAAATCTGCAATTGTCCAGATATTCTTCGGTTCAACTCCATCAGGGCTCAATACCTGTAGGCCTACTAATCTTCACGATGGTAGTAATTAAGGTGAGTTATTCATCCAAGCAAACTAGTGAGTACAGTTTTTCCATTAGGAATTTCCTTTAGGTCAAATTCAATTCCTCAGTTTAGGAAAACATAGAATCCATCTCCCCTCAAGGGTTGCCAGCCACACACTTTAAACGTAGGCCTTTCTACCTCAGCCCCAGTTGTGAACTAGAGGATCAGTTAATCAGTTTCTCAGAATAAATTGAATGCTTTATTCAATGACCGGCACTGCATTAGATGGCACACGTACATATAACTGAATCATTTATACTTGAACATGAATTAGAAATTGAATATATGGGGGTCTCTCAAGAATATCATGGCAAGAGGCGTTGTGCTACAGCATGGTATGGATATATGCGTATACATAGGAATACATTTTTGCATCAATACATTCTTAAACCATCCAATTATAAGGTGACTGATATCTGCATTTCTCTTTTCCATATTTTGGCTAATTGCAATACATGTATACACGTAATATATTTCAAGCCTCAATAGGCTTTTAATTATTAGCACATGACATGCCATTAATCCTTCTCTAAACATCTGATGGTTGCTACAGCTTTCATACGCTGTTCGTCCATTGTCCGTCTTTTGCACATGCATGGAATTTAATGGAATTCCGAATGCCACAAGTTTGACTAACACCATATAACACGCAGTGACGTAAGAACAGGGAGGGGCTACCCCTCGAATATACCCTTGACACCCAGATCTCAACCCCTTCCTCATCAATTTAAGCAATTAATTGCTTTAATTAACACAATGACCTTGACCTTGGTGCAACCTCATTTAAACTCATGATTTCGTAAAATGTCTATACTAGCAATATACTCTGCAAATTTCAATGCCACAACTCGCATAACTTACGAGATATCAACGTTTCAAAAAGTCGTAATTACTATTATGCAAGATTACGCAAGAACGGTGCATCTGAGAGCAATGACAGCAATATGCATTGTTGTTCATGTTATAACACTGAATCGTTTGATGTATGTTGCAAAACGCTAGCTCAAATAATTAATGACCTAGAAGCAATCCAATTTGAAATTTTGAAAAATCGCTGTGACCTTGACCTTTGTGACCTTTGAACTTAAACCTACAAATTTGAATCAGACTCGCAGAATGACATGTACTAGCAATGAGTACATAGTCATTGATAGTACATGTTAATGTACTATCAATTGATAGTACATTGACATGTACTATCAATGTGTGAGATTTGCTGAAATATACTTCACGGAGTTCCGCGCAACGGCGAATAAAAATCGTTCACGGACTTAAAGAAAGACTTAAAGACTTAAAGAAAGACTTAAAGACTTAAAGACTTAAAGACTTAAAGAAAGAAAGAAAGAAAGAAAGAAAGAAAGAAAGAAAGAAAGAAAGAAAGAAAGAAAGAAAGAAAGAAAGAAAGAAAGAAAGAAAGAAAGAAAGAAAGAAAGAAAGAAAGAAAACACATAAAGTTACATAAGGAAAATTTTTCATTTTTAATTTTCTTTAAAAAAGATAGAGAGAGGAATTTAAAGATGTACACAACTGCAAATAGACTATACATTGGCGTACTATACCTTCGGATCCAACGCTCAATCCCTGAGCCACACTAAGTCAACCAGGTATGCTTTCACTGTATGTCCGAACAAATGAATATGAAGTAAAAATGCAACTTGTCTGTGCCAATAAAATAATGGTCTCCATGTATCTAATTGGGTCGGCGTACATACCAACACACTCTCCTACGCCTTCCCCCTTTAATATATACAAGCATTCTTTTTCTGCAATTGAGAATGGAAGACATATACCCGGATATTGTACCGATAATTTGTAAACTAATTGCTGAACAGTTAAAACATTTCATTTTAGTCCTGCTTTCAATCTCCCGAAACCCTTGCCACGTTTAAATACATATACCATGTTTTACTCATTTCACCAGATTCTTTTTAAACTGCCTACCGGTATTTCCCATTGTTTTACCTTTTTACGTTATATACATCTTGTTTTTTTACCTTCCAACCTTAAATTTAGTTCAGATGGGTTTTTTTTTTTTTTTTTTTCATTTTTTTTTTCATTTTTTTTCATCTCTCGACCATGTCTTTAAACTATAATGTATACTAAATTACCAGCCATTATGTTAACGAAAAGACTCCGTGTACAGTAGCTGTATACGGGGTGCCGGTACCATATATGCCTGTACTACGTACAGCAGTGATTTTCCGGAAACCCCAAAGAAATCTGAACTTCAGCGAATCATGGAACTTGTGGCTTGCCCCGCAGAAGAGTGTATGTTATTTGTGCTTTAATCCAAATCGCACCTTCTTGTTACTGTTAAACAGTGGTGTCAGTTAAAACAATTAAAGGGAATTACATAGAAAAAAAAAAACAAAGCTTTAATTGTAGACGCCACTAATCCAAATAGAACAAATACATTTATAAAAAATGACGAAGTAAAAACACACTAGATGATGAATACGAATTTTGTGTTTAATATGCTTATGTTATGTCGGAAGTATCGGTATAAGATTATTGGACTACTAGTACTTTTCATATTGCACAAATTATATTTAAAAAAAAAAAAAATCTATATTATTGTATGTTTGTATGACCGGAATCGCAATAAAGCTTTATTTAAAATAACGGTGCATCTCATTGATTTATGTTCGCATGAGTGGAATCGCCATGAAATTTGATTACAAATTTCCGGTGTATCTCAAAGTAAATTGGACGATATATACTCTTCATTATGATGGCATCAAACATTAAAGCATACTTAAGGAGCCACCAGTTGTAAGCAGTCATACTTATGAATATATGTATACTAAACCGAAGCCTATAATTATACTACATGTATTAATAACAATAAAAAATAATAGAGGAAAATATACACACGGCTATGCTTAATTGGGGCATCAGTGGCAGCTTTGTTTTCTAAATGCAAATTCAGTTGATAAGGTATCAGTATCACTATACAGACTTGATATTTAGCTTGACGGTTAGATCTACCAAACGTTTACCTTGCAGCTAGCACATGCAAAGCATATCAAACTAAATTGACTGTTCCAAGTGAGCGTTCTTTTGGTGAGTATTACATTTACTTAATTATAAATACATGCATTACTTAATTATTATGACAAAAGGAATGTCATAAATTATGTACTTATATAATTATTTCATATTGAGTGAAACGCTCCGGACCCAGGTTATACATTGTATTTAAGTCAATGACCCGAAAATAATGTCTTCAGCACTGTCGCATATGGCAGCATTGTCTCGCGATCGATTACATAGTCGTTGTTTTGATAATCCTCTTTGCCCTTGGGTTGGGCAAGGGCCTTGAAAACACCGTCTATATAATAATACGATCGTCAGAATAATATATTATTAAGTTTTCTTGATTGTTTATAATTATTTTTTATGTTACCATATTTTTTTATATTTTTTTTTAATTTTATTATTTTTTTTTAATTTTGGCTCTAGTCTTGTGCGAACGATAATGAATATGGATTATTCCAAACAACAGAACAGTTGATTTATTTGATGCGACATTCGTTTTCCATCATGCATGTGAGCACGTAAAACTGTAATTCACAGATATTATCTTCGTGTGCAGATTAATACATTTTCCTTTGTAGATTATGAATGCAAGTGAACATTTTCTAATTGAACATTGTTCACTCAGAGAGTATAGGCCACACGGTGTTCGCGGACGGTTAGACGTTGACGATCTTGTATGAAAAAAAAAAAAAAAATGATAACCGTAGTATTTTTTTATGCAGGTATATGCGCATCAGAATAATTTACCGACGTCATACTTGATCGATCCTATGATATTATGTCCATAATTTGCTTGATAAACATCGACAATCCTTCAATATGCATGAAGCCGGGAAAAGATATACACTACGCGCAATGTACATGTCTATATACCAGTAGTGTAGCTTGGTAGGGCCCCTATACACATGTTATTGTATGTCATATACGCTCCGTATAACGCATGATATACAATGTAATCTTCTAGTATATAGGCCTAACTGTAATTAAGTGGCGCCTGGTTGATGTTTTGAGCTCGCAAATATCGACACGGGAGTAGGTCGCTAGCTTTTAAAAGACAGGGCTATCAGTAGGCCCCCTAAGTTGAATTTGGTGTTTAAGGACGACCCACTAAATTAAAGCTCTTGAGTGTTGCAATAACCCTTCACATGATTAGCAGTCGCGGAATCACCGAGTGTGTTATATTCCTCTGCGTGCACTCATGTACAGTTCACGTGTTGTATATTGATGGTGCTGCAGGTCTGTGTGGACTTTGGCCATGATATTGTGCGAAGAGATCGACACCATCAGTGGTGGTGACAGCAATCGAATGCCATTCAACATGTATGAGAACATGTTCACGGGAGACGAGCAACAACAGGACGAGGATGCGGACGCACCGGACACCCCACCCCCGGTTGAAGATAGAGAACAGAAGTCCAGTAACGGAGTATTGCTCATGGTTGCAAAATCCGTCGCTCTGTTCTCGGTCTATCTTGGCCTAGTGAGTATTCATTATCAATTTATAAAAGCCTAGATATCAGTCTACAATTGAAAGTTCTGTCCGATACAGATAGCTAGGTTAACTATGCTTTGATTATCTTCATCAATTGGGGACCATCATACAGAGTAGCATAATCCTGGTGTTCTGTATGCAATCGTATATGTGCGACACCCCGTATACGCAATAGCTGTTTTGTTTTTTTTTTTTTCTTAGAATGATAGAATTGTTATCAATATGAGATAATAAATAGCAAAACAGCTGTTAGGATTTTTTTTTTTTTTTTTTCCGTGGAACTGTTTTGCGCATTTTGCTTGCAAAAATTAACTGAGTGGCAATTTCTTTTTGTTTTGTTATTAACACTTGTTATCTAATTATTACATGCATGTGATATTGTTACATATATTATAACATTTACGGCATTGGTTACATATTATGTGTGCGTGTGACCGTAAATCATTCGAAGAAAGGCTTAGGCCACGAAGTTACCATCGATCGCCACTGGCATAACCCAAAACTTCGTTTCCTGGTTATATATATATATATATATATAATGACACAGGCACACACCAATGTCAGTTGGTAACTCACTGGCTGCTATTTATAGTAACATTTAGTCTCAAAAGGGCTTTCCCCGTTTGCTGATCAGCAATGTGATTATGCAAACGAGAGCGTATCTTTGCAGTGAGGATGCATGTCGAAATAAAGTTTAAATACATAAAATAATAAGATGGTGCCCGGATTTAAAACACAGTTAGTTCCCTTAAATTATTCAAATCTCAAGCATTTATGTGCTGTATCAAGTTATATATCATATAATCTGTTCTATCACGTTTAGATAGGTGGTAAAAAGCTCAGATGTATACTTTTTCTCTGGCGCGTACATATACAGTAATATAATTCCAAAATTATTAATACATTATAATAACAAAACAAAATATAAATTAATTTAACATCAGTTATTTGACCATGTAAAAATGAAGCATTCGTCTGACCTTTTTATTTCACCTGCGCTCATGAGTCCTATCGTAGAATCATTCTTTTTAATTTATCAATTAAAAACATATTGATATCCATGATTACAGCATTTTATTCAGCATGACCCAACATCTTTCTTGCAGGCAACTCCATCCTGTCATTGGAATTTATCTGCATGTCAAAAAGTATACAAATGTGGAAAAATTAGCTCCTATAGTCATTTAACTCAAGAAAAAAAAAAAAACCAACTTGATAATGTAATTATTGTGGTATTGCCGTATAAGTAAGACTCGTCAAGTACGTTGGGCCGAAGCAACTGCTTTCTGGAAGTATATCAAATCATAAGGCAATCATAATCATAACGCATAATCATCATACGACAATTGTAACCAGCAAAATCAAGTGTGTGTGTGTGGTCTTATTTAACCTCGGAATCTTGAAGCAACTAAGACTTATGATGTCAATACACGTCACAGCTGTCATCTCATACAGGAATAGGCATTGAGCACAGAAAAATGCATACAAACAGGGCTCGAAATAAAAGAAAAAGTTCACTCGCCACATGGCAAGTAAACAGGGAATTTTTACTCGCCAAAATATATTTTTACTCGCCAGAAATTCTGACAAAAAATATAGCATAAAACACAATTGATTTATACATGTACGTCCTTCATACATACTATGTCACTTTCTCAACCAATTTTAATTTATGTCGATCGTATGTGACAATGCACTGCTGCATAGCGCACCTTCATCTAATTAGCAATGCGTCAAAAGCATTCAGTACTATAACTAGAAAAGTGTGTTTCCCTCAACTATGTTATGCTGGTATGTTGTAATGGCCACGTATCCACTCTGAATTAGGTGAGCCAAGACAGCCACCAAATGAAAATTACAAAGGAAAACGCACTGACTTGTCGACGCCGCGAATCCTTTGATCGACCTTAGCGGGCATCTTCAATAGAATTATAAATAAATGGTTAAAGGGAGGGAGAACTGGTTGAAAATGGACTTTGAGTCGTTATTTGATGCACCAAAGATGATTCTTATGCCTGGCCCACACAAGGAATATCATCGCTAACGATTTCGCGGGCGATATATTGCTAACTAGGCGTGACGTCAGCAGCTGTGATGAAACACCGAGTTCCCCATCTGTTACAATGGGCCTCGTCATATCAGCGTGTCCTGCGACTAAACCCTTGGATATTTTTTTATTTTCTTTTCGGAAATAGATAGAATAATCATTTTGCCACCAGTCAGGCGCAAAAAAAAATATTTTTTCGCTATTTTTCTTATTTTAACAAGCGATTTTCTAGGACACCTACCATGTTTCTCATCCTGAAACAGTAAAAAGGTCAGCCAGAGTGCACCACGCA
>KB308566.1:40729-68343 GCA_000328365.1 Capitella teleta | reverse complement strand
ATACATATCGATGGCCTCCCACACATTTGCTGTTTCATTTAATGTGGGATGCCCAGTGCCTGAATGTCATAATTGTCATCCACTGTTGATTCAAATGTTGTGGGCGGTGGCCCACTGAAGCACCGTGAGGTTTTTGCCACGTGGTATTGACAGAAGTCATATTACAGGGAGGGTGGGGGTATACCATTGAATAAATGTTACTATACATGTATGACTGTTATGAATTATGTATATACATGACGTGTTATGAGGGTGTCTGTCTACCTACTCGTCACAAAACTACATTATTTGGGCCAATATACACATACATAGAGCGGTATAATCATCATTATACAAATCTATTTTAAGTGGTTGGACAACCTTTTTGTTTTGACTTGATATCATCGTTTACTGAAGCACCTTGATCGCTTGATTAGGCCTCACCTTTCTTCCTGTTTGCGTCACTTAGTTTTTACACCACGTGACCACGAAGTGTATAATTAAAAGTAACCACTTCCTGTTCACACGACGTGCATTAAAGGGGTCGAACTGTGCGTTATGATGCAACTGAGGGGAGCACAGAGTGACCTTCACACGAGGACTACCACCGGAAGTGCGTCCTTGTCCGTCTTCGGGTGCTACGGGGTCATTCCTTGACCAGGTCAGACAGGGTTCAATCTGATCGCGCCCGTTTTTGCGGTCAATCGAAGGCCACAAGAAATGCAGGGAGCCATTAGTCCCCGCTTCTCCCATCTCGCTCTAGACCAGTGGTCACTATCATTAAGGGGTCAAACAGAGGCAAATCACTGGTCATTTACCCGATTAACCCCACCCATGGATTAAAAACACCCAAACCTGAAGCAGATTACTCTGTGCCTCGAGCTATTCGAATTCTTTCTGTGTACTTGTATATGAATCGGGGCTGTGAGTTAGTAGTGGGAGGGGTGGGGGAGACGGCTACTCGTGGTACGCCAGACGAATTTTATTGCCGTCTGTTAAACTCTGTTTGGGTGCCGATACAAATGTCTGGTCACTCCCACCAGCTCCCAAGGGGAGAGGGGCGACAGTTCAAGGTTCACGGGCTAACCCGCTGAGGTGGAGCGGTCATTTTGAATCCAGCCATTAATCTTGCTGAGGTAAGCCAGTGGCCTTGGTGTTGGCATGCCACCTTTTGCAAGTTTTGAAAGTCCAGACGAAGTGCGGAGTGCTGGTATGCGGACGTGCTGAGAACATTTTGGAAACATTTTAGAGGAGAGCGTTATGTGTTTATTCGTAAATGTATCAAGCACGTGGAATGTTGAGTGGATTAATTTAAATATAGTACATGCATAATTATCCATCCTGGTGCAATCTTTTGTTGAAAAATTAACTCTTTTTATTGGGATTCCTGAAGCAGAGTTAAGCGCCGTTCCAATGAATCGAATTCACCTCGTACGTCAATTCGTGAAATTCTGTACAGTTCAAGGGTAAGTGAGACATGAGCCATCTATCGTTGATTATAATAATTGTATAGTTGTGTTCATAATTAGATTCTGAGTACATGTATGAGCAATGCGGCCAATCGTTGAAGGCATTCCAGTCAGTATGTAGTGTAATATGAACTCAACAGATATTTTTGAAAAGTTTGAATATACACATAACTCAATGAAAACATTATTAACCTCTGTCCACTGTTCCGATGGAGAGTTTTTGTGAGAATAATATAGATATTTATATGTTTAGCATTATTTGTCTCTGTCGTGATGTGTTGCGTAATTCCACGCCTGGTATAATTCTAAATCCCATATAATACCAATTCTTCATAAACTCGAAATTTCCATCTCCGGAAGAGAAATAATAATTATATATAAAAGGACCAGTGGCGTATAGTTGGTTGTCTAGTGAATACTAGTACGCATACCAATGCATAAATATAGGCCCACTAGTACACCCTAAATGATAACTTGCAATTCGTCGCGCTTTAGTACCTTGGGCACGTGCTGAAACGGCGGATCACGTAATATTACACTATAAATGTGTTTGTGACACCTGCACATGCTTACCTTGGACAAACACATTTGATGTTATTCTCGTTAACATATCTCGTTCATCTGACCTTTACGGAATCAGGCCTTTATAAATTCTTGGTAATCAGATCTTCATTTTTAAACTGCTTGTGTAATATCCCCTTTCCTTTGAATACCCAGGTGTTTGCATGGAATCCGGGCTGTGACGATATTTGGTTGACACGGTAATTAATCGTGTGGCGTCAGAGTTGATCAATAAATCTCACCTTCACATGTGAAATCAATCGGGTGACCACTCTGTCCAATGTAACCGAACATCGTATAAAATTTAAATATCCGCTGTTTACAAACACGTCGTCCTAGTGACCTTTTGAACCGCTAATGTCTTGTTTCTTGGAAGACCCGTACCATGCTGACCGGGTCCCTATCTCTCCATGATAATCAAAGGGACCAGATCCTGTTTAATCTCAAGGGATTAGTGGTGCCATCGGGGGATTGCGCCCCGCTCTACGGGTGGACGTGCTTCATGGTGCATGGAATCATTATAGCTACCTTCTGTGCGACACTTGAATACTTTGTTATCAAGTGTGGAATTATCGTGAGGACGTGTGCTTACAATGACATCACGTATATGGCTGGTATATAAATCATAAGCTATAGAATTATAATTACAGTGAAGTGAATATTAAATATTGTACTTCATGGTAGGTTCTTGCCAAAACACAAGGATATTATTATTATTATTATTATTATTATTTTTTTTTTTTTTTTTTTTTTTTTTGGGGGGGGGGGGGGTGCACTAGGCGTAACCATTTGTAATGAATGCGATTGTTGTACGCTGTGTGACCTTTCGTGACCTTTTATTTGCCTGGTTTCCCAGATGATGATGGTATCCCGTTTTATCGAAAGTTGAACTACTAGTATGTTGCGGTGACAGCGGCATTACTCAACTTTTACGTTGAAAATAAAAACCGGTTAATGCGGTTTAATTTGGTGCGATAAAAGCACTCATGGCGTAGGCCTATTCATCTTTTCAAATTGAGTATTTGTCATTTGGTCTTGTAGACTGAGTGTAGATTAAAAAAAAAAAAAAAAAAAAAAAAAAAAGAAGAAAGAAGATAACTGCCGAATTCTAGGAATGCCAATTTCGAATCAATGAGATTTACCATGCATTGGCTAGATATAGAGGCCCCGATAGGCGATTAATACATTATGGGTAGAGGCAGGGCCGGAGACCACTAAGAGTGTCTGAATATTACGATAGACATCATGATTCTGCTGAAATATATGTATGTCCATAACTATAGGCCCTCCGTGTAATAATGTGAATGTTAATCTAATACTAGTATACCGAATTACTCAAGCCATCAATATGAAGTGGGAGAACGGCAAAACCGCAAGAATTCAGCGGTGCCGGAAGCCGGTAACCCGAGAAAGCGCGCGAAAATGTTTGCGCCAATGGCGGATCGGGGCACATCTTGAATTCTGCGCGCAAGAAAGAAAGAAAAATATAACCACGCGCATGCGTGTTGGGAAGCACCGGGTGAAGATAGTACGAGTTATTTTTGAACTAACTGATTCTATATCGAGTTGGGGTACTGTGATAGTCATTTGCTTTCCAAATTTAACCTACTCCCGGCATTTTTACCGCGCACGAAACCGCCGGAAGTTCGCAAAAGAAAATAGTTCCTGCAATTTGTGTTCGACTTCGCGCTTATATCTCGTTGATTAATCACCAGTTTCGAGTGGGTCATTGCGTTCGATTGAGAACTGTGCACTCATTACATGCATGCATGGCTCATTCATGAACACCGGTACAACTCACATGCGGGGGCGTCGCTTGCATAATGAGGTTAATTTATGCACACACGGCCCTGCTTTCAGAGTTGTGAATGAATCACTCGTCACTGTTGTAGTACAACTGGTTCCGGAGAATCACTAACCGCTCGCGTATTCACGGGGATAAATGCATACGTCTGTTTTTACACGGTAAGCTTGCTTCGTTTGTTAAATTGCTCAGGTCTATTATGAAGAAAAAGAGCGATTTTTCCTTCTTCAATAATTATTTTATTTTGGTCATGCCCTTGACAATGATTTGCTAGAATGTTTGCGAGAAGACACCTGCCCAAACCTTCCTTCGTGGAAAACAATCTAAAATTTGATTTTCTGCCAACTTTTAATGTGAATGTTGTTTTTACTGTTGTTTATCGGAGCTTCTTCACACAGAACATGCGTGCATGTACATAAAGCAAGTTAATTGGTTTGTACGCAATTAGAGTCCCCTATGTAGACGATTATGTAAGTATGATCGCATAAATTTCAAGAGCCACCACCTTCTTCAACTGCAAATTTCATTCCGTGCGTTTAGTCCGTAAAATTACCCCGACAACAAATAATCTTTTGTTGATAAACCTCCATTTGAATCATTCGAAACCATGAATAAACCTATAATTCTTAGCTGGCAGATGTTTCTTTCATTTAAAAATCGTTCTTCACTTTCAAAACACGATCGGCGGCAATGCAACCACACAAAGCAGCGATGGAACCCATCCCAGAACCAGTAACCACATTGCCAAAATTTTATTTTCATTTTTTTTTTTTTTTTTTAAATTAATTTTCCTTTGATAAACTTCATTCTTGTTCCTGTGAGCTCGTCTGTGGTCAGGTGAAGCGGTGTAGCCAGTATATGCCATTCTTCTTATAACGCATAACTGCATGAAAAAGGAAAACTCCACCGCAAATATGTTTCAAAAAGCCGCAGTATACTTCATTATAAAACGAGTGCGCAATTGACTTGGCAACGCCACACACCTTTGTTGAGGAGAGCTCGCAAGTCGACCGTCCAGGTCTCAATGACCATTCTACACTTGGCCCTTTGTCAAGATGGACTATATACGTACAGCATCGTGATCCAACGGTCAGTTTGGCATGACATTCATGATATCTTTTAATTCATTCTTACACGTGATATATCTTCTACCGGAATTTACGGGGAACGTCTCTATACTTGTTGTTCTTGTGTTTTTTTCCGCATGGTTTATTGTAGCTTATTTGGTTGTCTTCTTCTTCTTCTTCTTCTTCACCCATCAGATATATTCGGGGTTTAAAAGGGTATTTTTTGACATTCGACTGGAGAATGCCCTTTCAAATCCTGGGTCTCTCTGAGCCTGACATCTCGCTTGTACTTATTGCATGTTCCCTATTACCTCAACTCATTATTTTGGGCCCTTCGCCTCTTCAATTCAAGTATAAATATGTGGATATATTTGTGTTACCATATTTCGTTTGAAAGTCCCTCAGACGATCCACATAATCAATTTTGAATTTTAATTTTAGGAATTTTGAAGAGAGATCGTCGCTTTTCCGATTAGTGTTGCATTTCTTGGATAATAAACGATAGTTTCACTGCTTAGATAGACTTAGGAGGTTTTATAAAATCGTTTTGTATTTATTTCTGAATTCCTTTTGGTAAAGCTAAATATGTATTATGAAATGAATGTCGGGCTTCATTAATATCCACAATACTTATGGGCGACAATTTTAGGGTGCGGCGTTACTTGCTCTGTTATATCGATCTGATGATATACATTACATGGCATGACGTCATTAATGAAGTGTAAACCTAATTTCAATTACATCATTCATGTCATATTATTGCAAACTTAAATGAAACGTGGCCAATATTTTATACGCACTGTAAAAGACACCCATAATGCAACAACATATCTTCTGTTTAAATATACAAGGGCGCCTTATATATATTTGGCGTTTAACTTTGACCAATGAATAAATGGCTAATTTCGTTGGTCCAAATACAAAATGATTGTTGTCTGTTGAACACCGTCGCACATATCTCTCCTCTCTCAGTGTAGACAATGGTCGATGTCTCGAGGGCAAGGTGGGTCGATTGAACACACACTGTGTAGTCCGCCCTTTTGTTTCCGACTAGGTACAGGTAATTCAATTTCGTAGAACACATTAACATGTTCTGCTGCATACTTCGAAGGAAAACGAGACCCATGCACGCGTGCCTTTTCTGCGAAAAAAAAAAAAGAAAAAAAGAAAAAAAAAAAAAAGAAAAAAAAAAAGAAGGAAAAACCAATTTGGCCGGGAGGTGATTTTTGTTATGGTTATGAATGCGGAAGTTAGCTGAATATCCCGATGAAATACACCTCCATGTACAGCTGGAAGGCTTTTCTTCTTCTATATGATCGGTTGCCTGTGTATTGGTCTAGTTAAACCCTGTATTGGCATCGATACAAATCATACATTAGAAAGAAAAAAGGAGACTTGTTCTGGAATGTTCCAGTGCGATATGCATCAGCGTTATCGCCTTATCGGTACCTCGCGTTCTTGTCAACGAGTGCAAGACGTTCTTGAAGCACTCCATCAATCGGCTAAATAATCACTAGAAAGCACCAGAAATCGCCATCTCGACCTCCCTAAACGACCAAAAACTGCACACATGTCAAATTAGTGCACTTCGTAAACAGCCGCCTTGAGGCACTCGTGGTTTTCAGGACAGTGCGACTTTCCTGGGTGCAATGGTGTATGTGGTGCGGTGTTCTTAAACGAGGGTTACGCACCGTGTATCACCCTTCTAAGAAGCGGATTTCAGATAAAACCGAGGTCTATCGTCGATGTCGTCCGCTGAGTAAATCGATTTGAAGGTTCGTATCTGGTCGTTATGTTTCGTCAGGGCTCTCGCTGTTGGGCGTCGACGCGTGCTATGTAGGAGCAGTAAATAGGAGTGTCCAATCGGCTTGGACGACGAGCAGTGTTATGTGAGCATCGGTATATTTATGGGCGGCTCTTTAACCCTCCGTTCCCTCTCGATATCGACAGGAAGCCATAAAGCTTCGATTGCACACGTACAATACCCCTGAACACCCAATCAGTGCTTATTAAGTATATACATGTAAGACAATGCATGTCAGTTTTCATGTAAATGCAAATTATAGTTTTCAGTCTTATGAGTGCCATGTTTAACTACAGAGAGAGAATAATGAGAGAGGACATGTGGGTAAACGCCAGTCTTTCGCCTCCCGAGCGCATTTTGCGATTTATGAACGGTCAGCTCGAGTGCCAGTCCCCTTTTAACACGGGTTTTTCTTATACCCGACCGAAAAATGACTGTTAACATGGCGATATCTTTTTAGTCCAGAGAGTGAGAGCTTTGAAAGTTACAAGGTATAGAGACGCAACGATCACAAATACATTGTGAAAATCCCAAATCAATATCGCTGATTATTACGTCATGAATCATGAATGCATACATTATTTGGTCGACAGGAAAAGTGAGAACATAACATATACCTGTAAACAAGTAAGGTAAAACATGTAAAATAATTCAAGTCAACCATGCAGTGTGGGTGAGCAGTCTCCGACCGAAAATAAGCCCATAATTAACCGAGAGGCGGCTAATCACCCTGATTTTAAGGAATAATGCATGTACTATCATAATTATGTGAATTAAGTGAAGCCATAACCAGACAACGGAATAAAAAGATTTACATTTGGAAGACAAGTTTCAAGAAATAGTGGATTTGGGTTGAAATATATTTTTTTACTCGACAAATAATATTCACAAATACATATAGCATGTTTTTATACATGTATTGGAGAATATTCAAAGGACATTAACACGAAATCAAGCAAAGTTATTTGACTTTTTTTAAACATTATAAAAAACGTTTTCGTTTTTCAAGCGAAGCGATTGCGTCTCCACGCCGAGTCCGGAATGTTTGTTGCGTAATTAAGTGAGGATGTGGGCTGACTCTTCTTAATTAATAGGGGTGGCGAACGATTTAAGGGGAGATTCATTGGGTACTAGTCATTTCGCCCGAATGCCATTTTGCCTGGGTCATCTCACCCGAGTTCATTTTGACGTATACGGGTATCTCCGACTTAAAATAACGCCGACGAGGACGACTAACCAGAACGACTAGGCACAAATGCGCGGCAACTTAAAATTCATTACTCGGGTATCCTGCATAGGCTGTTTCTATAATACATATGCATATATAGTAGTTGAATGGAATCGGGGGTTTATTTTTAGACTGGCGACGTTTTGACTTATAGAATCTCATAGAATAGAAAGATTTTTGCTATGCTTCTCCTTATTGTTTATCACAATTAACGTGTACCTCCAAAGAGAGAATTACTTGCACTTCGACTACAAGTGCGAAATTGGAAAAAAAAATGAAACTCTCCAAAGCTGAGAAAACAGACCTCTCACATAATTATGATAGTACATGCATTATTCCTTAAAATCAGGGTGATTAGCCGCCTTTCGGTTAATTATGGGCTTATTTTCGGTCGGAGACTGCTCACCCACACTGCATGGTTGACTTGAATTATTTTACATGTTTTACCTTACTTGTTTACAGGTATATGTTATGTTCTCACTTTTCCTGTCGACCAAATAATGTATGCATTCATGATTCATGACGTAATAATCAGCGATATTGATTTGGGATTTTCACGAAGTATTTGTGATCGTTGCGTCTCTATACCTTGTAACTTTCAAAGCTCTCACTCTCTGGACTAAAAAGATATCGCCATGTTAACAGTCATTTTTCGGTCGGGTATAAGAAAAACCCGTGTTAAACGGGGACTGGCACTCGAGCTGACCGTTCATCAATCGCAAAATGCGCTCGCGAGGCGAAAGACATCGCCCCATAGGCTTTTGCCCACGTGTCCTCTCTCATTATATTTCCTCTATGGTATAACCTTGAACATATATACAAACATGAGATACACCACCTGTGCAATCAGCCTGCAGAAATAGCTGCTACATTTACTCTGCTTTGTAATTATAAGATTAGACATTACAGGTCTTCCGGCAAAAACAACCCCCATTGATTAATTCATCCATACAACAAGCGTTTTGTATGCGTTAGCATGCACGCGTTCGAGGTGCGAGGCCACAAGATTCAGAACTGGAACAAATACCCGAGGGTATGCAGGTAATTCAAGTAATAACCGCACTCGTCTCCGATATGGACGAAGGTGTGTCTCACCACCAAGCGAGAAAACAAAAACAAACCAATTACACACGCTGCGAGTGCATGTGTGTGATCCCCAAGTAGCGCACCCACTCCTGCACGAAAGGGAACTCTGAGTAATTGGTGCGTGTACGTCAATTGACACTCCTTCTTGCAATGGTCTTTAGAGTTGATAATTGCAGAACATCGAACAGATTTTTGGGCTCCAGCAACGGTTGGTTTGAGAGAAATTCCAGAATTAGGATGTGCTTCTACTCTATATTAGTATACTCAGACATGAATCCGACCTTATCGAAGCAAGACGATTCAGCATGATCTTCGGTTATATATCTTGTGTAACTAACTCAGGCACTGCACTCAGACTGAATGACTGATGCATTATTCATCACCGCATATTGTGATTCTGCTAGACCCTGATTTATCTAAAACTAGAAAGATGCACTAACGCACGCCTAGTCGTGTAATACTTACCATTGATCTGATGTGTGCCGCATGATAATTGTGGAAATGCTGTTAATATTCCCCATCGAACTTACACGTCTCGTCTAATGCGATGTTCAAATTGTTCCATATGCCTCCATTTTTGCCCTAATATCAGCAACTAGCTAGTATACAAACGAGATAAGAAGCCTAAAATGTGGTACACGTAGTTAAATGTATACCTGTATACAATGTACATGTAAATCACAGGGTACTCACTGTGACTCAGTCACGAATGGCAAGACGTACTGATATATAGGGTTTAAAATTTATTGAAGGGGCTGCAGCATTTAAACCTTTGTTAAATTGTTACGAACTTACGAATGCATCAAATACGATGTTTCAAATCTTAAATATGGGTTTTTCTGTCCATAATTATATGTAATAATATGCAAAGAGCGCAATATAGAAGCGGATTGGTTCTTAGGGCCTAGGAGAAGCAAATCAATTTCACAGAAAAATGAAGTACATGTATCCTCGAATCGCGTGAAGTTGTCACAGGACACAAGGCCCCAGTTGGCTTCGCTAATGGAACCATGAGCGAGTTTACACGGCACCACGATAAAACCAACTTACCCCTCAACTGAATCGCAAATTATCGAATTCTTCAAAACCGTTGTGGTTAATTTTTGCGTTTTCTTATGAAAAACACCAAAATTTCGAATAAAACTCTGAGCGTATAAAATTCTGAGGGCCGCGGGTTCGACATTGACAGGACGTATGCACTGGCATAAGTAAGACTTATGCCAGCGCAGAGCATCTCGGTCAATCAGATCACTTCATTTTTTTTAATGAGCCTCATTATAGCACAACGCCTTTGTACATGTCAACATTACCGACGCCGTTTTTATAAGCCCTGTATGATGTATATATCAGAATTCCGACCTGGATATTGTATAAAAGGCCTTACAAGCAGCGTTTACAATCTGTCAGCAGATTTCACTGGACTATCGGCTGGCCAATTGTGACTTTTGTGATATTTTTCGTGCTCAGATTAATGTAGCACAGCAGGTCTGAACACAAATAAACAAAGGCAATCAGCATTCTGATTTGCAACCAGAAAACTTTTCTGGCCAATAGGAGACGAGTTCTCCTTCAGCAGAAATGTACAATTGGCCAATTGCAGAAAGCACACGCATCAAAAGCGTTGCAACAACTTTCAATTTGAAATTTCATGAATCCCCGCCATTGCTTACAAGATTACAGATCGCAACAATCGATTGTTGGCCTGCACTAACGATAATAGGTGTAAACAAGACTTACAAGTATATAAGTTAACAAAGAGTTCTTGTAATAATTATAATAATTATAATGCTTGTAGGCTTTGATCCAATATCCAGGTCATATGTTCGCATAGCGTACTTCTCTCACGTTGTGAATGGACCTATATTTATGTAATCAAAAATTTAGGATCAAAGTCCCCGTCGCAGAGTATTGTAGACAAAACAAAACAACTAACTACCAAGGCCATGAAGATGTATGAACGAATTAGATCCAAACCAACCAGCTGAATAAATTTTAGCTTGCTGAGGTCATCTTCGGCTGGCTAGTCGATCAGCCGACCTATTTGTGGCTGACCAACTGGGATTTCTTCTTCAATTCCGGCTGGTTCAGTTCGGCTGAATTGCTATTTTGCTTAAACATATACATGTTCACGCATTGAAAAAAAAAAAAATAAAAAAAAATACATGTTTAGGTCTATATGCTTTTGCTTGTCTAGTTGTATACGATAATTTGGAAGCTCACTAAGCTGACCTAATGAATACTGCATAATTTTATGCCGTGGTATTTCATTCTCAATGCTCTAATCATGGCTCGTCTCTTCTAAATAAATACTTGCGTTTCGCCAAAACATTCATGATCAATCGGTTCATTTTTTTTTTTTTTCCTTTTCGCCGGTTTTTAATTCTCTTTATTCTTTCGATTTTCTTGGACCAGATGACAAAATAGCTACTGGAGTACATAGATTATGGAGAATAAAGCAATCTCATCTCTTTGGTTAGATGCTAGGCAAAAGGCAAAACCAGCGAAACGGGCAAATTATAGGCAATTAATTAAATGTTGGTATTGGTGTTTTAAGTAGTTTGAGCCTGCGATAAATTTGATTCTTTCTGTTGTGTACATTGTGATGCTCCAATACTCTGCAGCTGGAGGGCCTACAAAACAACCATGAGTAGGAGAAAAATGATAAGTGAAGGAAAGATTAAACAATACATTTACTGGTTAATCATTGATAAGAAGTTCAGCATAGGCCTACGAGATGCCAATCACGTGACTTCGTTGACCAATCAGCGACGGACGTTGGGTACCGCGCAAATAATCGAAGATTTCAACGGTCTCATTTGATAATTACGAACTCGGTTCGTTTTGGTTCATTCGGCTTATTCGCGGTCAGGATGTAAAACCGCAAATTTCAGTTTGTGAACTCATCAACCAGCGAATGGGAAGGGCTAATGGAATTAAATAGATATTGAATTGAAGTGACAGCGACAACTTGAAAGGGGAGCGTGTTAACTTGTTGATCCACCGATTATGGGGTGGATAAGGATTCTCCCTTTAAATTATGATCCAGAAATTTTATAGAATTGTTTCTGTGACTTCATGCAGTGTTGCAAATACAGAGTAAAGTGAGGCGAAGAAAAAACAGCAACCCTGTTGAATTGAATGGTGAAGGATTATTTAAATACATTGCATGTAATAATTAAGAATTTAAAAATGGACTAAACAATCTGTAATAATCTCCGTAATACATGTAGATGTACAATGGAACCAAGTTCTTTGATGGAGCTAATCCGAAAGCTGGTACCGATGGTGGGTTTTTTTCCATCATTGATATGAAAAAGAGCTTCCGCGCTTCCTATTGTATATACCAGATGAGGCATCGCGCATGAAAAGTGACCACCAAATTCGCGATTGTCATTGAGAACCTAACATATGTTCTTTCATTAGAATATAACAATCGAAAATAATCTAATTGATTCATAATAATATGAAGAACTGCATCGCTTCGTAGACACCAAGATGTTTCTCTCACTAAAATTGAACATTTTATTTGATTTCTTCACAAATAAATGGGCGCAGAATAAGGTAGTATATAGTTGGCCAATCCATACTAGGTAGTTAATTAGTTATATATGACATTGTTGTCCATGATAATTAGTCTAGAATCCAGTTTGGATTATCGCGTAAGTTGTCGGCGTAACGCAGGAGAGCGACGCATTACGACGAAAGGCCCACCCCTGCTTCACGAAATTTGTTGTCAGGAATGGACACCTGACTTTCTGGGATAAAAATGCTTGCAATTTTTTGAACTTCCAGTGTTCAAGCGTCATCTATGTAAGACCGAGAACTTTCCAAACAACTCTCATTAATTCATGTACATGTATACTAAAAAAAAAAAAAAAAAAAAAAAAAAAAAAAAATACATTTTTTGGTACCAAATACCAAAAAAGTGTTTTGATATTTGGAAGAGATGCAAATATCCAAGGATCACTGTGTCAGAAATTCGGAACCGCTAGAGCCAGACAATAATTATCTGAAGACTGTGCCAAAACCTGGATTGGATGGATGCATGATGGATTCGTCTCTCTCTTTTATCCCATGTTGTTCAGCAGAATATAAATCCATAAAACATGCCCAGAGGTGGGGAAGTGACCCCAAATCATTGTGCTCAGCAGCGTTTAGCACCATTGAAGATACTGTAAAACAGCAAAACTTCGCGGTCCTGAATTAGTACTGCGTATAGGGTGGTATGGCATGGAGCACAAGGGGTTCACCCCCCTTGCCTTTTGATTATTTTATTTATGCCATTTATTCATTTGTTACTTTTGTTTGCCTTGAGAACCAAAAAAAAAAAAAAAAAATACCGAAAAAAAGAAGTCATAATTACTATTGTGAAATAATAATTATGCAAGAATATCGGCTCTTAGAGCAGTAATATGCATTGCACTAAATCGCAATTTTGCACTAAATCGCTTGGTGTAAGCTACGAGAACTTAGCTTAAAATAATTAAATCGAAATAATTCACCGTGACCATGACCTTTGATCTCAAAATTTCCATGGAAAAAGTAGAATAATCATAAGGTTCATCTTCCTGATTAGTTTGGTGGATTTTTCATATAAAAATTTTAAAATAGGCATTCCAGCATCTTCAAAACATTGAAAATATCAAGGTGCCTCCAAAAGTGCAGTTGGCCTACTTTAGTGGTTATAGTATAGATACACTACACTGACTGCACAGTCTGAAAGTTTGACAGTCAGCTTAACATTTGACTTGAGGTATATTATTTGAACAGTATTGCATGCATGTGCAGTTTCTAAAGATGCATGTTTTTCGAGGGGAATAAAATGTACATTTTATTTCCTCCATATCTCTGCACTTGCATACCTTTCGATGGGGTTTCAGAGCATCAATGGTCACTGTCTCAGCGAAGCAGTGTTAATTATTACATTGAACCATGCATAAATAATACACGGTGGGCCAACAGTAATGCATCTACTCCATGTAAAACATTAGTGCTACAATCAAAACAACAGCATTCCCAATCAGGAGAACAGTGCGAGGGCGTTACCTTATAATTTAATGCGTCCATTCCAATGAATCCTATCCATGGACCGGGGCCCTGTGTTGCCGCCAAAAGTGAAAATATCGCCGATTGTTGGGCACACTCCATAGCATTGATTGGCATCAAAGTCCATGAAATGTAAATAGAAATGATAGGAATAGCAGTTTGATATATTAGACTAACAATACCAACTATTTATTTCAATTATTTTTGGGTGGTCGACCAGCTTACATGTAGTGATACTTACTAAGAAAACGTAGTGCCATTGAAAAGGTTAATATGGAGTAGATGCGAGGCACTAATATAATACGATTAGTATCAAGAGTGCCGTAAAACTCCACCCATCCATACATACATGAAGTAAATGCACATAGATAACGTTAGGCCCACTCTGTACGTGTAATTAAATAATTAATTTACACACATTAAAATAAAATGCCACGAAACAGCCGATCTTTGGCCTTCGTAAGGAGATATTAAGGACCAGCTCCCTGGTTCCTCTCTCGTTCAGCTCGACAGACAAAGCCTATTGTTCTGCAACCCGAGGTCGTGCCCCGGCATCGCTCACAAGGCACGCAACTCAGGTTATGTACTCATATCCGGTCATCGTCGCAGTTTAGCGGCAGCATGCAGGTAGGTCGCTCAGGACGACAAGAACTCTGACTGACAGCGACGCGTGGTAAATCTTCAAATCTTCAGCCGTGCATGGTCGCGGTTGTGTTCAACAGAATTCGTTTCCATATTTGTTTCGTGAATCAATGACTTCTCAACTTGCTTGGGAGTCCATATTGCAAGGCAAGAGGGCAAATGTTGCTTTCCTAAACGATGACATTACACCTGCAATTGTTTTGTTACAATCTTCCGTGCAGTTGTACACCAGATTGACACGCAGACAAGAGTTAATTACCTATGATGGACAATCACCTGCTACGTCGTTGATAAGAGTAAAGATGAAAGGGATGGCAGCTAATGAGACTCTTGACAAGAATTGAGATCAATATTGGTCCAACTATACTGAGCAGCCAACGAATCTACAGTATTATATTTATTGCATCATGGGCTCAAAAAGCATTTGAACTGTTACTAATCAGTTGCATGTGTCCTAAATGGTCACAATGAATTCATGAAGAGGAAAGAGGATAATTGGGCTTGGTTGAACAACAATAGAGATGAACAAAGAAAGTTGTTCATTTCGGTTATCTCTAAAAATCATGCATGGAAATTAATCGAACATTAGTTATTCTATCTTCGACGGTTCGTGAGTTGTTAGCCACCTTTCGTTTCTCAATGCACTCTCTAAGCTCGTTGGAAAGAGGATGCACAATACGGATAATTCAGGCTGCTGTTCCTGTACAACATGATCCGCGCATTTTAACTGTAACAGGGCTACACTGATAACCTTCCGTCTACGCTTCACCACCACAGTGACAGTGGAAGATCGACCCGGGTTTGGAAGGCCTCAGGTTGCGACCAGAAGACAAGATCCTGCAATCCTGTTTGGTCATCTCCGAGACCTTTTCCGTTCATCTACCGGACAGCAGACGATATCGTCGGATCCCTCTGACCCCCAGTATGTGGGCAAACAGTTCGGTGATGACTTCGAAAAACGAGACTCCATCCGACGCCCTCTCAGAGGTCCACATTTATCCCCATTGAAGCGCCGTGTAATCGCCTATGTAGGGCTCTTCAGCACTAGCGGTGGATCTTTGGAAGGATGGGCTGCACAGGCCCAGGGGAGGATCCGAACCATCCGCAGCGAGCGCCGAAGTTGCGTGGCCTGTATCGAGGCACCTGTTGGCCATCACTGACCACTTCTCCTTGGGCCTTGACCGTCGGCGTTCAGGCATTATCGATGACAATTTTTATGTCTTCTTTTGCAATAAAATGATCATCCATCTAAAGTCTGATTTTGCGTTTTGACGCTTACTCCATATTCAACATCCTTGCTGATTCCACGTAACCGCAGGAAACTCCAACTTCCGAAAAAATCATCGTGAATGGATACCCAACACCATTAATCATGTATCCACGGTATATTTAGCTTCCACTAACTCTATACGCTTCTCAAAACGTGTATAGTTCGTTTTGTTGCTCAGTATAGTATCTCCCTATACTCGTCTGACGTCAGACTCAATTACATGTACCTTTCCGCTTCAATTGATCTAACTTTAACCCCCGCTAAAGCAGAGAAATACATGTACTTGTTTGCCATAGAGGCGGTTTTAGTTTCGGCCACACACTGGTTCCAACCAGATTAGACAAATGTCTTCAGCTTCACAGCGGAAATTCAATCTAAATCAATGAAAAAAAGTATGTACAATTGACCCCAAATGCGAATAGCCAAAAAAGAATAACGCACAAAGTAAAACGCCGATTGTTTCTTTATTATTTCACGGGCGCAAAATGAACACATTGAAGGCTGCCATGGAATGAAGCGGTTGTTACTCCTGCTCCCACGAATCGTTCTCTTCGAACAATTTTGCATCCTTTGGTTGGGCATCTGAAATCAGAATAACAGGCAAACAGCTCAAACATCAGACTCAAAGGTTCGCTTCAACATTACCAGGAAGAAATACCCCCATCTCTAAATAGCAATTCGAATATTGTGTGATAATTTGGGGGTGACCATAAAAGGAGTGGGCGTTCTTCGAAGGAACTCTCGAACTTTGAACTCAGCGAAGAGAGCGAAGTTGTACCAATAATGGCAATAGTGATGAAGAAGCCTGCCCGCCGACGGTCAAGGCCCAAGGAGAAGTGGTCAGTGATGGCCAACAGGTGCCGGACACGTAAAAAACAATGTTCGACGAGACCCAATGACGACGCAACCACGCATCGCCGTGCTAGGGAGAAGATGACATCGGCGACGCAAAGAAATCATCTCGTTATCGCTGCAAGGGGGGGCCGGGGGGGGGGGAACATTCAAAGATTTCAAATTGTGCACGTGACTGCGATTTCCTAGGGCCACTCCCCCCCTCCAAAGGGCGGGACGCACCTGAGGAACACAGACGGAGAAGCAGCTAATAAAGGGTCAATCGGTCGAACGGTGACGCAATCAACAGACGGCGCTAAATCGGTCAGCGGCACGATTAGGCGATCAGAAATAAATAAGACATAATTACACGTCAATGTTGATGATGAAAACTGCTCTTAACAGCCTGACACGACAGCGTAAAACCAATGAAACCGTTCAAAAATGACCACAGGCTATTAGTTTTTGTATTAGGCACGCGGCAAAAGATAGTTCCAACATTAAAACTCAATTGTCAACCAAACATGCAATGAGCACTGAGTCGCTTATCTGGCTGCCCTGGCATCTCGACAACGCACTGTGCCAGGACTTAATTAACGTGCGGTTTAGTGAGGGAGCGACGCACAGTGAAAAAGATTCATTACTCCGCGGATGTGGTTGCACATGCAAATCGTTCAAAAAGCACCCAACACGATAATTAGTACCTTCAAATAAAAATGTAGACCGATTATTGTAATGAAGAGAGGTCACGAACTTTGAAAACTTCGCGCCATTTCGCAAAGGGAAATTCAAAAATGACCACAAGAATGTGAAGCTGACCAACGCTAAAGAAAGAAATATTGGACCCAATTTCTAGAACCAGGAGTGACAATCTCAACATCAAAGACCTTTCCAAGGAGACCCCTACCACCACACAAGAGATGGCCTCTGACGTAACAGCGCAGCTTGTAACAGCCTCGGATGCCATAACGGAGTTCGTCCAGTGCACGTACACATCTCGATTGTCCCGCTTTTATGATCGCGTGTTGGGGATTGACGCCACGTAACATATATTACGAGAAGCGCGCCAAAATATTTCGTTACGACATCAAATCAACACTCTGGCCACCTGGAGACAGCGTGGAGAGACATGGACAGCTGCCACGGAATAACCTCGTCACCATGGAGATTATGATGTTATGATGATGACGACGACAAACCGCACAAAGAACGCCGGCTTTGTCCGCGAACAAACAGGAAGAGAAAGAAAAATCAGCGAATCTAATAAGTCCAGGTGCACAAAGCATCCGCAAACCACAAACGCAGATTGCACAACCAACATGAGTCACTAATTCGACGATTTCATAAACGGACACTAGACCTAGGTCGTGAGTCAGGGGGGCTGTGTTTGGGGTTGCGTGAGTCAAGGCGGTCCTGATGTGGGATTAGTCAAAGAACGGGAAGGGAGGGGGAGGGGGTATATGCACAGGCAGGGGACTCATCAGAAGTCACCCTATACCTCTTGGCACTGCTCCACAATTTCCAAGGCGGCCCGAATGTGAATTTCTTGATTTGTATAGCGTGATGAATACGAATGTATTTTTATAAGAGATAAATCTTGTTACTTAAATCATTTTAATCAAAAAATGAGAGAAAACGCAACCACAAGCGTATAATAATTTATGAGGCATAATAATACAAGTGTTGATACCCGTTGCGTACTAGTATGGGAATGAATCAAATGAAGAAGAAGAAGAAGAAGCCCACATGTGAACTCCTTCAGAACAATCTCGATTTGGCAGACGGCCGTACTGACTCAGTTGGCTCGCTGCCAACACGTCTGGCAACCTAAATCTTCCAAGGTCACGCAACCCGCGTTACGCAGGCGCACATTCAGCACAATCATAACGTCACAGCAGACTGACGCATCTTGCCCACGAAATGAATGACGCCGTTCATTTGGGATGAGCATTCGCCAAATACATATCGATTTCCACAGATTAGCCAAGTGAGCTATTAGAGAAATTCATAGATATCAGACTGCGCGAATCTATTAATAAAAGACATGGTAATCTCTCTCGGTGTTCAACCGAACAAGCAGAAACTGATGGCAATAAGGAGTTTGAAGCCAGACTGTAGCAGACGCACCTGCGACATAGTTGGAGGGTCCTTCAATTGGGGTTAATAGCAGTTCAAAGGGTACTTGACAGCATTTAGCAAGAAAGGCAGGAGTGACCTCATCGTGTGACCTCTTGAATTCTTTTAAAAGACTGATGAAATATTTTATTTACAAGCACAATGTAACAGCTGTTTCGTGTTATTTAGAAAGAAACAATTAGTTTAATTTAAGTGACATTTCGTGCTATTAACATTGAACTAGGAAGATGGCTGATCGTGGGCCATGTTTGCCATTAAAATCTTTGAATAGATGAATTGCTAACATATACATGTTCACAGATGGGAGAGCATGCGTTTAGTACTGAATGGGAGGGAAAGATGAGATAAAGAAATGACAACCATTGAATATTTTGCTTACAGTAAACTCCCCCCCCTCCAAAAAAAAAAAAAATTAAAAAAAAAATCCCCCTAATTTCACACTTTTTATGAAGTAATTTTTAATCCTCCTACCTAAGATATAAAGATGGAGTATTTCATCATATGGAAACACTGCCGCATTCAGCATTTAACCCTTGGTTAGCTCTCAATGTCATCAACAAGAATGTTATCAATACTTATCCTCTCATCAATTCAAACAATGATGAAATGAAATTACTGACCAAGGCTGATATTGGTAGATGATTGAAAGTGGACTGTGGTCAAGAATGGTGATGCCAAAGGGCTAGTATACAACTTTAGTGACTGTGATCGGTCCTTTGATTATTTGAAATATGACCTACTTAGCAATGAGGTTACTTATCATCAATGTAAACAAATCATCAATTCATAAATAACTCTAATTAAACATCTTCTTCAACCCGTGAATTGTGTAATTAGGAATGAAGCAGCATAAACATATCCATACAACAATTGTAATCAATGATAAGCTTTACTCACCTGAATTTTCAACTATTTCTTCAACTTCTTTATCTGCAACAGAACCAAACATAACAATGTTCAGTCTTATATACACTGCATTTGACTCCAAAGAGCTAAACTCCTAATTTTTCTCCCCTCACGCATGGCAATTAAAGTTGTGCACAGTTACATGCATGACATTGGAATTTCATTAGCACAGAATTAGTTATGAGACTGAAACAGAGTAGTTTATTTTTAATAATTTTCAGAATTAAATCGATAAGTACTACATAAATTAATATAGCCTTAATAATGACCCCTAAAATACCTAAAACAAGAATAAAAAATACCTTGATCTCCAGCTGTGCCTCTGTTTTCCTCTTCGTCCTCTTCAATAATTGTAGGAATACTTCGTTCAGTGTTAAATGGAGATGTACCGTTATTACTGCAGATCACAATAGAATGAAAAGGTTATTAAAATTCAGAGCAATACATGGTATATTAAAAATATGATTTTAAATAAATATTTTATATTATTATTATAATATTATTTTTAAATATATTTCTACATAAATAAACAATTCAGTATTTCAAAAGTCTACATTCGACCAAGACATTCCCATATAGGCTGAGTGCAATTCTCCACATTCTGCCAGAGGGTACTAAAATGCACAGTATTCCAGGCATGCCAGGTACAGATCGCCACGCATGTCTGCCACAGCAGCAGCAAGCATGACCTAGTCTCCTCCACTCACTCGCTGCTTTTCCTGCGCTTCTTTGGGAGATCTACATCAGACGAGGGCATTTTGCGCTTGGATGCCTGGGCAGCGGAGTCAGAGATCGCGGCCTTGTACTCGGAATACTTGAGCACCCGGCAAGTGGTGCACGAAGCAAGGTTTTTGAGTACTGCCAAAGAAAAAGATGAGCATAAAAAGTCTAGACAGAAATAATTGCGATTAGTGGGTCACTTCAACAATTTTTTCTAACGCCTCGTTAACTTGACAGAGCAACAATATTTTTCCCCACATTTTTTTTTCTCCAATAAACAAAATTCTGACTCCAAATACATGATAGTTGGAATGCAAACAAGGTTTATTGAATTAAAAATTTGTAAATTAAATTAAAATTTCAGATACAACTTGAGTAAAAATTTTCAGGTTTCAAAATGTTTCACTGACACATCGTTATTATAGGTCCATTACTTATTAATGCATAGATACAGATCAGATGCTGGATCATCTATGATCCAGCAAACTGATTACCGCAAAGCAGTTAATGCATAAAGATTGAAACCTCCTGAATTCTAGACTTTGTAGCACTTATACTTAGTAAAACTCAGCGACTTATCAGCTGGTTGATACACTGCTTGGTAATTAGGGATTTGGCTTACAATTAATTCATCTCCTCACAAGAAGATGATGACCACTCAAGACTGAAATCTCTATTTTGAGGTAAAACCAGAAATCCCAATGTTAAAAACAACCTCATATAGATTACCCAACTGTGCAAACGAGAATTAAAATTTCATGGCCAAAATAGATGAGAGACCCTAACTCCTAAGTTCATGAAATCCAAATATACCTTCGGCAAGAAAAAATAACAATCTGAATAAGCACGGCTGTGTGAAATGGGGATAACCCACCTTCTGATGCCTGATCTTTCTTCACAAGTGACACAAAAGCGCTTGTACCATCAACCCAGGAAATCTGAACACCTCCTGCAAAGGCAGCAGTCAGCAAGTGAACCGTATGAAAGTCACCCCGCACTGACCATATGGAAAGAAGAGTTGGTAGAGATCATTTGACTTCCATTCTGACGGAAATGTCACGTGAAAAACGTGGTTTTTACACGGAGTCACTGGAAAACAGCAAACACAAAGTTGAGAATGGGCCAAAGGTACATTCTGATTGTTGAAAAATGTGGAAAGCTAAAGAAAGTGCTCTATGATTGTAAAATCATAACACACAACCTCAAAGACATAACGTCTAAAAAGGTTCGATTTGATCCAAGTATCGAGTTGACTCACAGTCAGGGGCATCGAGGTTGATGAAAGGAATGTCCTGCATCCTCATGACATTCACCCTGGGGATGACGATACAGAACATTAGCTGATTGTACAAGATAATAAAGACCTATGACAAACTGAAAAAGTTGAAGAAATAAAGAATCAAACAGCCATCTAGGAAGATTGACAAATTTTGTTTAAAGGTATAAAAGGTGCAATATGTAAATCCTCATTAGACAGACATTAATTAACATTTATTGTGCTCAATAAAACAATTTGCAAACAGTGAAAAATAGATAACTTAACACGAGACTGGCATAATGGGTTTTCAGCCTTTGGCATGCCAGCCACCCAATCGCTATGCCGATTATGGAGCATCCTCATTCAAACTTCATCCATAAATTCTACTATTGTGTCTACTGTAAATATCCTGATGCAAATAAATATGAAGGTGGTCAGTTAGTCTAGTCACTGATCTCTACAAAAAAAAAAAAAAACAAAACTGAATGTGGTGAACGCCTGGTTAGAATAATGGACTGAGAGTAACTCATCAAAAGCAGTATTCTGGTTGGCTCATCTCTGGATTCAAGGATTGAAAGTGGGGAAGGGTGATCAAGTTGTCTATCTGACCTATCAACCCCCTTGTTGAATAAAAGAGCATATTTTTCTTTCGACTCCATTGCCCATTGCATTTTATAAAAACATATGGCGGTGCATCTTCAACGATTTCGAAAACCATAACCCCACTTCTGAACTGAATCTATCTTCATGGATAATTTTCACACCCAGTAGAGGGCCCAGCAAAAACAGCATGGTGGAAAGCGTACCGAGTCAGCCGACCACCATGCTGAGTGATAGCTCTCCACGAGAATTTGTTACTTAAGTACAATCACATATTCCTCAATACCAGTGATTAGATATTCTGCATGTTAAAGAATGGATCAAACTAACTTGTTGAGAAATGGTTTCAAGTGAGCCAAGATGTCATCTGTATTTTCAGCGCTTTTAGAAGCTGAAACCAAACATAATAAAACATAATTGCACAAGCTGATCATAGAAAATAGAAAGAACACCCACCGAGATATTGAGCCATGCTAATGAAACAGACTCCAGTGGAAAACGCATCATAGGCTGCCTCATGCTCATGAGATGAAGCGCTTCCGTAGGCGTCCATGTTATCAGCCCACTCTGAGATGAAGTGAATTATAACAATGTAATAAAATAAGATAACAAACCTATTTCAGGGGAGGAGAATGGAGATTCCTTGACAGTTGAGAGCAAATCAGACAAATTGCTGCTTGAAATGATATCCTGTAGAAAATAACAGGAAAGTTAACAAATTGTATTTTTGAATTATATGACAATTCAAAAACTCACGTTCAAAGGAGGAAGAGTAGCCATAACTTTTGTATCAATGATTCTGTAAAAAAGGAAAAAAGTAGAAGAAAGATTTAATTCCAGCTGTTTTGCCAAGTACTTCGTCTAAAATTAATGAGCTAATAATTTGATCAAAATAGCTACGCTACACTTAACAGCGTACTGAGGAAACACTGAGCTCGCAAGCAGCTTGAATTCCTCGTAACTCTGCAAAAAAAATTATCAAAAATTACCAACTAAGAAGTAGAGGGACAATGGGTTGAACCTGAGGGAGGACAGCACAAAATTTATCCACCATATGAAGGAGATCCAGAAGCATGTTGTGGCCAATGATAAGTTTCTCCTGAAAAAGAAATGATTACATCTTGACTATTATCACTTTATGATTCAGCATGTGCTTACAGATTCACGCAATAATTGAATAACTTTGGCAAAACCAACTGCATCTTGAACTTCACCCTGGAGAACCGAAACAAAACTAGTTCCGGAAAAGTATTGGGTTTTTTTTTACGGACCAGCTGAGAATTTCTTCGCATTTTTTCAATGTTTTCAACATCAGTTTTGGAGGAGATTTTCTGTAGAAGAAGGTACTGCTGGTGCTTCTCATTTGTTTTGGTCTGCACATGGATCTGATTTGGGTATTTGCCATGAAGCAAGTTGTAAGTGAGTTTTCTAAGGAAAGCATTAGCTGGATCCAAAGACAGGGACTCATTCGACGACTTCACAAAATTGGTAATTTTAATCCTTGAAAGATTAAAAAAAATATTACCCAAAAAATTCACAGCACAAATAAATGCACCGAAGATCCTGCATATACTGCTTCTGACCAGGTTTGAGGTCATTATGCAGAGAGCGAGACGGTGATAACAAGCGCTGAGCGTCTCTGGCGGCTGCCTCCGCATGACGCTGTTCTAGCTTCTTGGTCACATGCAGTTCTTCATCGCAGTTCATGTACGAGATTCCTGATTAAGTCAGATGAAATATCTGTTAATATACCAGTTCTCACCTCACCTTCTTTGAAGCATTTGTTGAAGTCAAAATTGTGGTTGATTAGAAAGTCAATGGAGGAGCTCTGGAAAAAAAAGAAGAAAGAAATACACTGGGACTTCAGTGTTTGAATTCATACTTGACAAGTAAATCTGACGTCTGTAGCGTCTGAGTTGACTGGACGGGGAAAAATGTAGAAGTTGAAAGCGTGTACACTGTATCTGTGATGGAGAAAAGTTGAGATTAGGATTGCAGATGATGCACACGCTCATTACTGCTTGCTGTCTTCTTTCTTATTGAATGTGCACAGACCAAACTGTATAACGTTGAAAGGCATAGCCCCCTGTAAACAATAGAAATAAAAATGAAAAGAAAAGATCACTCAGGGTGTCTCAAATTTTAAAATGACTAGACTATGAGTAAGACTCAATAAGGTCTGGCTGCATTGATATTTCATTGAAAAAGGAAGCTCACTTGTCTGAGTTTGTTATATCGATCTTCAGGAGTGTCCATCCAGTGAGATTCAAACCCAGATTGAATGAGGCCTAAAAGGGAGAGAGAGGTTCACATAAGAAGGAAGTTAATAGGGAATCACCTGTCATTTCACAATCGATGGAGACAAAAGACGCATCTTGAATTGCTTGTGATATGAGCGGTAAGCTCTCTTTGAAATCTGAGGAAAAAGATGAATTTGAACATGAACTCATAACTGCTAGAGAGTAGAGACATAAATTAAAGGTTACTGAATCTGTTCAACAGGTCCTATTAACACTCCTGAGATCACACGACATAAAGTAATACTGTATAAGTAAAAGGGACAAGTCATAACATTCGTTTCACTCAATCCGCTTTCAATGAGGGGAGATTCTTGATTGCATATCGTGGGTGTTGCAAACCAAGCAAACAAGGGTGCTATTTCGCTCAATTAAAGAGGACCTCTGAATATTTTGTACTAGTAATGGATGATAGAGGACGCATCCCAAAATATAAATACGCCTTTTGGTTGACTTATCTTTAGACAATACGCTTGCTGTGCGCTAATTCCTAGATACATAAAATTTGAGAGGTTTAAAATCTCATTTTATTCTCGCGTTCGATTTCAGACTGTGGTGACATGACAAAAGTAATCATCCTATTGTTAACAATGGGAGCCGTTGAGTGAGCAGATCTTTCAGCAGTTCTCATAAAAGAAATGTCGCACTCATCTCGTTGCAAGCTATTCTGCCTGAGCAAGAAAGTCATATTTTAATTTGTCTCAAATATTATTCACAGTTGAGCGATTTTGTCAAAATTGGTCTCACATCACTCATAAAAGCCCATAAAATCGATCTAAAAAGGTCCCGAAATGAATAGAGGTCCTCTTTAGGTATCTTCCTGAAGGAAGAATATTCATCCTTTATGGTATTATCTCAATTAAATCTGGCTCACGCTCCAGTTTAAATAGAAAACAGATTGCGAGGGGAAACAAAAGTTTAATATTCTCTGCTTTCATTAGAAGTGTTACCTGTGGGCCAGCTTCATGGCACGTTCTTTCGGTCTCGACCACTCGGAAGTCGTAAGTCGGAATTACGAGAAGAGAGCGTTCTTCCCGTCTCTCTTGCGATTACGAGATTCAAGATGGATGCCGGTGAGCTTGAGCGTCACATTTTTATGGTTTATTTGTACTTTGTTGTAACTTACAACAATTTTATTGCCCGTGTGGTTCGATTTTGGATTGCTAAAAGGTATGACCGTGTCATGCGTAATTATTTTTTCATTGAAGTATGGTATATAATTATTTACACTGGTGAAACAGGCTCGTTTGCATGCATTTCCTAGCGATAGTGAAAGGTGAGTTTACTAAACTTTGTTTGCATGTGTCGTGTGTTGTTATCTCCCATTCTCACGTGCTCACAATTCTGTTGGAAAATTGTGCTCACGATTCTGTTGGAAAATTAGCGAAACAAAGGCACTATAATATTCCATGAACTGGTTTTTCTGTTGTATTCATAATAGTAAAATAATTTGTTTCTCTGTATTCAAGCAAAAGAAGTGGCTTGTCAACTTACGGCGACAGGATCTGAATAACCTTGTTCGTAAAAAAAGTCTGCTCAGTTCACTTTGAGCCTATCGCCTACAACTGCCCTTCAGATTGGGCTCATTCTCGACTTCTTCCCATTGCTGTGCCAACCATCATAGACTGCCTGAATCCACACAAGCCCCTTCAGGGATCAAGAAAGCTCCCCGTGGAGCGTGCATCACTCACCCCTGCATGAAAGAAGCGGAAGAAGAATAAAAGTGAAGAAGCAGTGGCCCCAGAATCTCCTCCACGTCCCCTAAAACCACCTCCTTCACAAGAGCCTGTAAAGAGTAAGTGCGTGATTGGGGTTTTACAGCTCCACCCAAACCACTCGGATGATACGGGCGCCAGAACAGAAGGCCTGGGACCGGGGTTTCCCCCTACTCTTATTGATAAATCCCAGGGTTCTTTATCCTGCATACCACCATAGACAGTAGTACACAGCGCCCGGCCTTGTTACGCAGTTGGGCAGCACTGCATTCACAATCATAACCCCTGTGGCTTGATCAGGTCTCGAACCCGGGACCTCGACCCCCACAGTCAGCACAGGATTGCAGTCAGCCGGTTTAACCCACTGGCAGAGTAGTTAGAGTTGCAGCTCTAAAGAAGGAGGTACAGCGACTAAAGACTCTCAACGGAACCCTGCAGTTGTGTTTGGAGAGCAAAAGGAAAAAGACAAAAGCCCTGCTGCAAAAGATGAAGCGTCGTCTTGAGAACAGAGGCATGAAGGATGCAGAGATTTTCCAAAAACACAAACAAATTGGTGAAGAAGGAAAAGAAGGATGCGCTACTGGAGAAACTCCCTGTTAAACCGAGGGCGGTTTTTGAGGTTTTTCTCAAGGTGAAATGGAGCAACCACCCCAAGACCCTCGAACTCTGCCTCTCCATCTTCTTCTGCAGTACATCCGCCTACCGGCAGTTGCGTTCCTCTCGCTTCATCCTCCCCCATCCATGAACTCTATGCAATCGTTTTAGGAGCGTCCTGCAAGAAGCTGGGTTCTGTCCAGAGCTTTGAGAAAATGATCTCGCTGCGTGCGCAAGGCCTCGCCCATCATGAAAGACTGGTGAGCGTATCGTTCGATGGAATGAGACTCACCAAGTGCCTGCGCTACTCCAAGGACTCAGACGTCATTGTTGGCTTTAAGGACCTCGGGTTTCTCGGGAGAAGCAACAACATCGCCAACAAGGGAGTCGTCATCACAACGCCGCCTGTCAACTTGTCCTCCAATCTCTGCTGAGCCAGATGCTGCTGTCAGTACTGCAATTGTGGAACCACCAGTACAATGTCCAAGTGAATGCGTGAATGTTATCATTGATTGCTCAGTATCTGATGAAAAGAATGATGAACTGTCGTCACCTGTTATTCATGAAGCTGCATGATGCATGACTGAAGAAAGAGAATCAG
>KB308566.1:9548-14548 GCA_000328365.1 Capitella teleta | reverse complement strand
GCGAGCGGCTGACGATTTCCCCCGCGTCGGCTACAAAAGAAGCGGCCACCCCTGCCTTCGACCACAACCGCCTTCTCCGCCTCAGAAGTTGACAAAAGAGAACTCTGAAGCTACAAGATGGTGCCCAGCAAAAGTGTGTGCGCTGTAGTTGTCGTGATGTCCTGCTACGTCCTATGTGGGTTCATTGTCAACGCCGTTCCCACTCAGGATGGAGGCTCCAACCTCTCTCACGGTTACAATGAGGTGAGTTATCAACCGAGGGCCAATTTACCAGTCTATTTGGTAGTATTATGCAATTAACAGAAATTTGGAACTCATCTTATTTGGGATTTTGATTTTGAGAAAAGCTTATAACCAACTTAAAAATACTGATTTAGCCGTAATGCTACTTTAAATTGACATATGTTTTACTTGAGCATAAATAGTCTCTTTAAACTGTATTCAAATATAGCCATATATATGAATTCTGCTTCGACGGTGCACTTGCGCTCAACTTTTGCAACATCGATATCGTATTTTCCGGCCCTTCCGAAACGCCTTTGTTGAAATTGACAGAACAATAGGACCTCGGGTTTCTAATTTAGCATTTATGCTCATCGGTAGATCCATTGGAGACTTTATAAAACTGCAATATATATTCGAATACCTGGCTTTCACCCTGTTTCCTTATCAATATTATTCATTATATGTAATCATGGGCGGTATTTACAAAGACTCTTAACTCTTAGCTAAGCCAATTCTTTTAGCCAGTTCCCAGGGCTGAAGAATCGTTCTAAAAATGTTTCAAAAATGAACAAAGGTACTGGTTAAGAGTGGTCTTAGGAATAAATTCTCGGACTTAAGTCTTGAGCCTGAACCTGAGAATCTTTGTGAATATCGCCCCAGATCACTCTACCAATTGGAAACAAATCCCGCTCACTTAGCAATTAGCCAATTCGGGCGATTCGACCGATTCCAGTCCCAGAAGCTTCTTCTATCGGTATACGCTTAACCAAAAGTACCTCTCGTATAATAAAAACCACCACCACTCCACAAATTCGCCTTAGAACAAGAAGCAAAGTTAACGATTGCAGGTAAAACAATCATACAACATGCATTGGTAACAGATACGCACCAGCGAGCTCATTGGCGAACGTTGTTATGCAAGTTTGTGGGAATCCATCATTCTGTGCATACGACGCAGTAGATTATTAATATCGAACATATCTCATACTTGCTCAGAAACTTTGAGCCAGCCACTGGAAAGGCCTGCTGGTTACGTGCGTGACTATGACCTGTCAGGTCTGTCTTTTTCAACAGCCTCGAGTGAAATGGAAACATCATCCATTCACCTGACATCTTTGCGCAAATGCCGGCAAGTCCTCTATTAAGAGTTTGTGACTGTTCAGCCCCTCCCACACGAGAGTCTCGTCGGAAAAGATCAGTCATGGGTCTTGTTAGAGTCGATATTTTAAAAATCTCGTTTTCTTCTTTCTAGAGTTTTCTTATTTTTCTCTAATTATTATTATCTCTGATCGCAGTTCTTGGTCCTCAATCTTCACCCGTTTCATATTTCATTTTTTTCCCGATTCATCCGTGATTTTCTTTTAGTATGTTTTGATATTTTCACTTCCATCCTTTGCTGATCACTTCATTTACAGGGCTTTACACCGATACAAACTAGATATCCTTCTTTAATTTCTGAGTTCGCCAAAACAATTTCCTGGCAGCAATGCTCCCACTCCATCCGCCTCAAGATAAAAGGGTCGAATGACAACTAGATAAGCTCAATCGAGAAGATGGAGTCGGGGTGGAGACCTAACCCAAAGGACCAGATATGTTTTCATAACATGAATTGCATGCAATTACAGGACAGGTGTCACTATAGCGTAAAATGTCATCCTTAAACGGCTATTATTATTTATAAGGGAGAAAAACATAATATCCGTAGTAATTTGCAACTTACGATAATAGAGCGTACATTGTATAATAGTTTGCCCTTGAAGAGACTTAACCGAATGACCGAACCCGAGTTTCTAACTTTCTATTTCGGCTATTATCACCACATAATAGCAAAAGGATTTAGAAAATCCGCTACCAGCGTCTGCTTATTTTGGTGCCTGCTTTCATGGCAGTGCTGCAACCATAAAGCATACTTTCTTAGCATTGGTCGTTGCACACGAGTCAGTTGAAGTACACGAAAATTACCATAACCCTTCGAAGAAAGATCCTTCAGCAGATAGTCTATATTTGTTGCGTAACCTTGGTTCGATTGTTCTCATGGGCGTTGCCCTTCATTCCGCGGACGCTCTTGTGATTGAGTATCAATGCCAAATCGGGCCTTCAATGGCTCACTGTCCGTCATCTTACGGAGCGTTAAGTGCCTGCTTGAAATTCTACTTGAACCTCGTGAGCTCGACACCTGAGTGAACAATGGTCCGGGCATTGATTACCGACCTCCGCCCCCGCCACTCCGCCTCAGTGCCGATATAAAAACCCAATCACCTAGTCCTCATGCCACGTGATCCGACGTTGACACTTGGGAGTCATGGCAACCATTGTTTAGCGTAACTTTTGAATAATTCAAAGTGCCAAGAGCCCTGTTTCGAGCCCTGTGATGACACTGAATTATGCGCTTCGTGTTTACTCGAAATGCTAAGTTTAAGTCTTTCATTGTTTGCATGCTGTTTCTCAAGGCTAATGCTATGATACGAGATACAACGTTGAATACCACCAAGTGTTTCTCGGAGGACCATTAAGATCTGGTATCGCCCATCTTGCGTTCACGTTTTGCCATTCTGGTTGCTCATTATGTGCAATATTGAGGGTTCTGCGCATGTCCGCATCAATCAAGAACGCTGCCATGAAATGTTTTTATACAAAAGATTAACCGCTGCGTTCATCACGAGCAAAATGCAACCGAGGAAATTTATCAATATTTCATTCGCAACTCAAGCCGTAGTTAAACCTGTTAATCAAGATGTTAAAGCATTTTTTGCCCAAACCCTTTCTTGTATTTGATGCATCGAATTCTGCGAAGTGACGCATTCGCCTAATCCATCAGTTGACTGTGTTCTTCTCGTGCAAGCATTGTGACTGTTCACCCCGGTGGAGCACGTGCTCTTTGGAGAGACATTGGCTCATCTACTGCACAGCAACGGCGCCATTTGGTTTCCATTAAGATTTTCAAATACACAATGTGTGCTGAAAGGACGCGGAGAGTTTCCGCGCTAAAATAAATGTCATCGAAATCTAGATTTCTCGCGGAAACCGGAAGCTCACGTGACGTTGGGAGGTTTTGAATCTGCTGTCATCGAAATTCTGCAAAGTGACCGAAGTCTCAAAAGAAAAAAAAGAAGAAGATACATGTCGCTTTGTGTCATTGTGGTGGGTTGCAATACTTGTCCCAGTGCAATTCGAAATGGGAGTATTTATTCTCATTTTGAAACTTTTTGGGGTTAACCATGGAACTCGAATGACTTAAACCGACCCTGTGGAGTCTGGTGGTCGACGGATTAGCCAAGAGGAACTCGCTGAGTTATAAAGACGACAACACATGCATAGAGCTTAGCATATCATAGCATAATACAACAATATTTGACAGAACTTCTTAAACGGTGCTGTTCATAAAGTGCATGTTTCTTGGAATTCTTACCCGTTAAATAGAATTTAGTGGGTTGCGGTATCAATTCTCGATGTATAAGCTCACTTTATGTTCTGCTTCATAGACCGCCATGTCCATATGCAGCTCCATACATGCACCTATGAGGCTATGAAACACATCTTCTGGCTCCATTATTAGATATCATGTCCATCAGACAAAGTGTGAAAATCTGATTTGACAAAGTGCATGGTCAGATCTACCTAAGTTTATTTGACCTTTCTTTGCCGCTATAGAGGTTTCTTGGGGCGCAAAGTTCATGCTTAATTTAATCATATGTTCAGCTTGATTCTATGCATCGATAAGTCTGCGTATGGCAACGATGATGTGGCTCGATTAAGTTGAAGCACTCTCAGAAATGCGTGTGAAATTCAATGCTGACGTACAGTGAGTTGTATTAGGAAGCGTAGCCCTAGGTTTTAAGGTCACACATTGAAAGATGCTGATGGGAACAAAGGAACTATTTTATTTTCCATATAAGGCAGGCATTGTCCGTCATTTTTGGGTCTCTCACAAATTGGACATCAGCCAGAGAGGAATGCTCAATTTGCATGATTGTCATAACAGCATTCGACATTATGTAGTTGTGGCTTTCAAATCAGGATTGTATCAGTGGAGTCTCTAAGCTGTTTTCTTTTCCATTTGGAGTATTGTGTGACGCACGTAAGCCCCTAGAAGAACTTTTCCATGGATACTTCGCCTCGAGGTTAGCTGTGCAATCAGACGTACATGATGCGTCCGCCGTGGACCCTTTGGTCTTAACTGAATAAAACTCAATCGAATAAAAGGGACAGTTCAGTAGGGTCATTTATTGAATGTTGCTAGGGCTCGACGCTTCCACATCGACGCCCTTTTACAGAAGGCTTTTTCGTGGTACGCTGATTTAGACCAATGCTCAGATTATCAATATCATCGTTCTGCAATAATGTAATGCATGCAACTAGTGTCTTTATTCATGCGAAATACCATTGGGTGTTGGCAGATGATTAAATACCTAATTGACCTGTTGACCCTTATGTAAAGAGACGTACGTTCAAGGGATCACGCCAGTAAGAATGACACCCAAAGGTAACCCGATACCACAATCACTTTTGTTAACGCAGAACAAGTGAAATTTAAACCCGTGTGTGAAGTTCTTTTCTGATAATATTGCTTCATTGGTAGACGGTGTGTGGTGACGACAGCAACGGCTGTATATTGCATCACTATCTTCAGCACAACAAAATATCAATGAGGCCATGGCATACGTGAGGAAAAAATAACACTTCAAACATGATACCGGCCGTCATGATATCCCGTGACTTCCGCAGAAAAGAAGTTGATTTCGATACGTCTGTATAGCATTAACACCATGTCTGTT